>JAQFZF010003118.1:0-11659 GCA_034695365.1 Enchytraeus norvegicus
CTTTCTTCCATTTGAGCAGATATTGTCCAACATTCACATCCATAGGTAAGTGTAGAAATTACGTAACATTCTAGAACCCTCTTTTTGGTTTCCATAGATATCTTTCTGTTTCTGAGAATATGTTCCAACCTCTGAAACGCGTCTTTTGCTAGATTTGCTAGAGCAATCCTTCTTTTGATCTCGGGGTCCCATTTTTTGCTTGCTGTACAGTTATAACTCTACCTAAGTAAATGAATTTTTGTACTTTTTTTATTACTGTTCCTTCAAGGTACAGTTAGCAACTTGGACTGTCCTTTTTACTTATCACCATACACTCCGTTTTCTTACATTTATACACTCCGTTTTCTTACATTTAAAAAGTTAAATAGTTAACTACATTTATTTAAAAGTTAAACTACTTTTTCAGTTTAGTTAAAAAAGAAGACTTTAGACAACTTAAGTTAACAAATAGTTTAGTTAAACTAGGTACTTGTTTAGTTAGATGCCCATCATTGGGCGTTGCCCAAAAGCCCAACACCTTTACTCGAAACGCCCGAAAATGTGGGATGCACCCCCCCCCCCCCCGCCCCGTCTCCTACGCCTATTTTTTATCAGCATATTATAGGATAAGCTTTATTCTGCAGGGGCGGATTTGGAAGACTCATGTCCCATCTCCTCAATAACGCGACAATTCATCAGGAACTTTATCAAATTCACCACAAACAGCTATTTTTACGAAATTGAAGTGGTCATAGAGAAGTGGATTTAAATTTGATTAATTTCGATTTGGTATCACACAATGCATTATGAATTCCAAAGTCTATGAAAGAATAATTGCTCTGCAAAATGTAAATCCTCGACGACCTTGTTTCAGTTCTAGTTCTTGTTTCTGTTCTACTAACCCCAACCTTGTAAACACAAACAAAGCTGATCCCAGGACGTTATCAACATGGTGCGTTCTATTTATCTACTTTATTGCCTAATATTTGTAATGCCTAATAATTTACATTTAATTAATGTTATGGTAATACAAGTGTTTCGTAATTAAAGTTGGAATTATAATATTAAAAAATAATGAAGTTAATGATACCGTACTATAAAAATATGGTGTTACCTTTTAGCTAGTGTTTTGAAGCGAAGTCCAAAAGGTGAAAAGAATATGTTAGCAGTATATGTTCGCCCATCACTGATGTGACTGTGAGGACATGAAACTGACGTTAAATTGGGCTTTAGCCTTTTAGTAGTGATGCCGTTTGTCTATTATTTATGTGCACAATTTATTTGTACGAGTTGCCAGTTCGTAAATTGTCAATAAGCTATTTGTAACGTGACGGTCTAATATCTAAATAGACAGTTTATTTACGTTTTCCTATTTAGGCCTACTAGACAACTGATTAAGAAAACAAATTCTGACTATAGTATTCAAACAATTTGTGAAAAAGATATTGAGATTTAATCTAGGCCTATATATCTTATATGTCTATGTCTATGTCTCTTAATTGATTTAGACCCTAGCATCATTTGTGTCTTATAGACGTTGATGACCTTTGAGACAGATCTATGTCAGACTATAGTGTATATAATTATTATAATTATATTAACTATTGGGGATATTATTGTTGCAGGACGGTAAGGGTCATAGAAGAAGTCCAAGTGACAGCAGTCAGTTCAAAGAATTGACGCTGTTCGATGCTAAGAATTCACTCAATCACGAATTGGAGAAACTAATAAAGACTTGCAAGTCTGAAAGTCAACAGGTAGGGTTTAGCTTTCATTTCGATATTTCTGATTAAATTTAAAAATATTGGAACTAAAATTGTCCCTAATTAAAATAAGCTTAATATGTATTGAATCCCATTGATGTCATTGATATTGGCACTTCTTGTAACCATGCAGAACATACAGGTACCTGACCAGTGAGACTGATGCAGTAGTTGGGTTTAATTTTCAAACAAGGGTTGCCAACTTTTGATTAAGACAATTCCGGACACTGTCGGCATAGCGGCTGAGTGCCGTCAACATTATGATCTAATCTATTCCTTATTCCTTTCAGTTTTCCGGACGGACAATGTATTGTCCGGATAGACCGTATTACTTTTTCCGGACACACTATGCATTCCGGACAGTCCGGACAAATTCCGTACGGTTGGCAACCCTATTTCAAACTGTAACTTTTATCAAAAACATTGTATCTACTGCACTTAAAATATAAAAAAGCAAATTGAAGATATCCTTCACAATGTCATTGGGTGAGGCAATAGTGATGTGGGTTTTCTGGAAAAATATTTTCGGAAAATTTCCATAAATTTTCCATGCAACCGGAAAAATATATTTAGCTCTTAATGTCATTCTCAAGAAAACTTAGGTCTATCTATTGAATCAATATATATAATATATATACTGGAAAAGATAGCTTAGTATGATGCTTACATATAGTGATACATGTAAATTATTAAATTTAGTAATTCATGGAGAAATTTTCAGGAAAAATTCATTGGAAATTTTCCCCCAAGAATATGAAATTTTTCAGACAATTTTTCTGCCTAAGGTCACTACTGACAAGTGAACCTAATTAAAAGCTTTAAATATAGCTTAGTTTGATGTTAAAATGTTGTCACACATGTAAATTGTTATTTAGTAATTCATGGGAAAAATATCGGAAATTTTCCGGAAAAATTTGTTGGAAATTTTCTGGAAAAATATGAAATTTTCCCGACAATTTTTCCACCTAACATCAGTGTGAGGCAATATACATTAAATCTCATCACCACTAAAATTTGATTTTTGTCATACACAAAACACGTTCACACAAAATTGCACATATTTTTAACCCATACGGTCCTACCCCACCAAATCTGAGCAACCATTTATGATCATGGCCTATTTTATAGTGTCATATTGTGGCAGTTTGTTTGTCTTTTGGATATAAAATGTGTAATTTTTTGAACATCCCAGGTGATATAATTGTCAGCTGATGAAATGAATTTTAAATTTTACTTAATTGATTGGTTGACAGATATCACTTAGAGGGATATCCCAGTTATCCCTGATATCACCAGATGATGTAGCGGACGTTAAATTCATATTGATTGATTGGTTGATATGTTGCTGGTTATGCATGATAGACGATACGGAATCAGTTTGATGGATTTGAACGATTATTTGCGAGATATCTTCAAGAAAAAGGTCATGTTATTGACTGGGAAAAGATTTCACTTCTGCCCGATGATATGGTTTGTTATTTATTTTATTTTATTTGGATTTAATTTAAAATTACAAAATATGTACAAAATTTGTATATAGTGTAACTGCTTATGCTATATGAGTGTTTCTGTGATTTCTATATTGTGTAACAATAATATACCCAAAGCATCTTTTAAAAGTTTGTTAAATTCAGAGGGGAATCGAATGACCTAATGATAGGGGCCAAATTATTAATGGTTAACATACCTGGTTCTGAAGGCCGGAGGTTGACAATTAGGAGCTCAGTTAATGTATGTCTGCTGCCATGTTGTAGCCTACAATTAGTTGCTTTACTGGTCTTTGAGAAACCACACAGTCCGGTGAACTTCTGCATAGCATGCAGTTAAATTTGTAAAATAATATTGTGTATCGATGGCCTGATCAAAATATACAATTAAAATATGTAAATATGTAAAATATTAAATTTATGTTAATTTAAATATTTGTGAGATAAATATATGATAGAATTTAAAGATATGTGATAATATGTGATAGTATGTGATTATATGTTATAATATGTGATAATATTTGATAATATGTGATAATATTTGCAAGGATTATGTGCTTTGATAGATAAAGCTGTACAACAGTTTGGAGACGCCTCAGGACAAGTCATCAATCAGTGACATGCTGAACAAGCTTGTGGTGCTGAAGTTGAACGGAGGTCTGGGTACAAGCATGGGCTGCATCGGCACCAAGTCTCTCATCAGTGTGCGGAATGAACTCACCTTCCTAGATCTGAATCTACAGCAGATCGAGGTTTGTTGCATTGATCAATCAATTAATGAGGATTTAAGTCCGATTCTTCACCCGAAGGCAATGTCAAGGACATCTCAAGCGGAATGTGCAACTACAGAAATATTCGAACCACCAGAGAACTCGGGACTGCAAATGCAATGCAAATGCACAAGCCGATGAGACGGCGAGATCCAAAACAGTTGTATCACTTTGTTGTATCAATTTGATGACTTCATTAAATTTTATTCAGTGAGTCTATATAAAATTGTCTGTGAAATGGTTTTCTGATTTATTTGACAGGCCTTCAGAAAGCAAGTACTTAGATAAATGTGAATCCCTGTATTGTAATATTCATATAATTATCTTTTCATATAAGAAATGCTTGCTAAATTCTTTATGAAGATTTGATTGCATCTGAAGATGATACAGAACAAAAGTTGTGCAATAATCGATATTTATGATTTCATGATATTTATCATTCATTTGACTAAGTTTATTATTCACAAAATATTTCCTGAAATTTGTCGATTAAAAAAAATTGCCACATATTATAAGCTTATAGTGATTGATTATTGATTATTAGTTATTATATTACAAATAGACAGTGAGTAAATTTTAAATATTTTTGATGTATTAGAATCTGAACAAGACTTACGGCTGTAACGTACCGCTGGTTCTGATGAACTCGTTCAACACGGATGAAGAGACGGAGAAGATCCTGAGAAAGTATCAGAAGATGAACGTTGCCATACACACGTTCAATCAGTCTAGGTATCCTGGCTATTATGCATCTTAATAAATGAAGATTTGTATCCCTTTACTTTAGTCAGGTACTTTAGTCAGATCTCAGAATTTTACTTTGGCTTTCGCATTAACTGATCATACATAGTTCATTCAATCTATCTATCCAGTGCTCTACCAAATGGCGAGTCCAACACATTAATCAATGCAATCTGGAGTCTCGCTCATTAATGAGTACACCATTGATCAACCCAACAAGTTGATCCTATCACAAAGGCAAACGTTCAGTAGGTCTTTAAAGTTTCTCGGATCCGACACAGAATTAATAGGCGTACGCTGAAGTATGCATTGTATATTGTAGTTATGTAATTCTTTAATTATCATTATATAGTGATATTCTGACACTGTTTTTACGTCGTGGGTGCTTTGTATGTGTTTGCAGATATCCTCGCATTAACAGAGAATCATTGTTGCCAATAGCTACGAGCTGTGACTCTAAGGACAACGAAGCGTAAGTTGTATATCTTTATTCCAATTTTAAGTTGTTAGTTTTATTGAAAATAAAGTTATCAGTTTAATATTTTACCCTTCTGATTGTATTGTAATGGTTTAATAAATGGCTTAACAAGATGTCGAACCTTGGACTCTAGAAACATGTTTTGAGTTTGTTATTTAGATTTAAAGATTCATAACTAAATTACCGTACAACTGATGTATTAGAACAGATTTACAATAGCTATTTAATATTTATTTTATAAGACAGACAGTGATAGACGGATATCTTTAGACTTGAGAGTCGTATAATTATAATAATTGATGCTAAATAGTCGGTTGTTTTTATTCAATGTTAACTTTTTTTATATTATTCGAGTAATATGTAATAATACTACTAATTACCCTACTACTGTATTTACAAATACAATGTGTTATAGACATAAGCGGATACTATATACATGTATATTATATACCACTGGTATCTGTCTTGCCTTTTTTTAGATTTCCGTATATATTTACACGTGACAGACGCACATGCTAATTTCCTTGCTTAGTTGCTGTTTTTATTTTTATTTTTCTATTCCATGATTAATCGTACCTTTGCCTTTCGATCAGTGCAGTGCACTGTCGGGCGTGGCAATGCAGCCAGCGCAGGTACACGATTAACTTTCCACCTTCCAGCACCGATACGCACCCATGCCCAAGGGTGCCGGGGATATGTTGTCGACTGAGCTGGGAATCGTACCCACGCCTCGAGCCATCACTCGATACAGAAGCGGACACACTAACTGCTTCACTAAATCCCCGCCTTGATGTATATAAGAATTTTTGAACTCTGGACTCATATTAAAGTACTTAGTCTGATTAACTGATTGAATGATTTTTGATTTTTTACCCCAGGTGTAAACAGCCCTGTGTGTATTATAGAAACGATTCATTATGAATGGAATGATTCGTACCCCGGCTGCCCGAGATTAAGTAGCTTGAAATTGATTGATTGATTGACTGATTAATTGATACATCAGCTGGTACCCACCTGGCCACGGTGACGTCTATGAAAGCCTTTACAACTCTGGTCTCCTGAAGCAGTTCATTGATGCAGGCAAGCAATACATCTTTGTGTCCAACATTGACAACCTCGGCGCCACCGTCGACATCAACATACTCAACTTTCTGCTACACCCTCCGAGCTCGCTCAAAGGTCAGGCGCCGGAGTTTGTCATGGAGGTCACCGACAAGACGAGGGCTGATGTAAAGGGAGGCACACTAGTCATGCACGAGGGTAAACTGAGGCTGCTCGAGATCGCCCAGGTCAACAATTCTTATTGTATAATGTTTAATATTCAACTGTGTGGTGTGCAATGTTCCATCTACTTTTTCTTCACTTGTGCGCTGAATTGATGTATGTTTGAGCAGTGTCATTTCTGAGCGAACAAGACATATTTGAGAAATGTTGTGATTGTGAATTATTGTTTGTTTCTTATGATGTCCTACATACATTATGCTCACAAAACTATCGCTCATAGGTGTTTGTAACCAGAACTTCTAAAAGCTCACGTTTGAGGGAATATAGGTGGTGTGACTAAATCGCTATCTGATGTATTTTATTCCATTCAAAAGTTGCCTTCCTCTGAATAGGACAGCAACAACAAAGAATCTAATTAATACTGTTTTAAACAGACAAATTTATGAGCATTGTTGACAATGTTATGAGGAGTAAGGGGCCGTCCATAAAGGATCTCCGCACGGAAGGGAGCGGAGTGGTCGGGCAAATGCGGACATGGGGGGAGGGGGGCAAGAGCCGTGCGGACGTCCACAAACATAATTTTTTGGAAAGTAAAAAGATGTGATAATTAAGTTTTAAAGCGAGAGAAAATGATGCGCATGAGCGCAAAAAATATATTTATTATAACAAATTGCTGGTTTTTAATGAAAATTCTCACAGAGTCCACTTATATGTGTGAATTTTGGTCCGAAATGCGGACGTCTGCAAACAGAGTGGGGGTCGAGCCAAAGCGGATCTGGGGGAGGGGGGTCAAAAGTTCTGATTTTTTTGCAGACGTCGTTTATGGACTAAGGAAACAGGAAGCTTAAGAATAAATTAAAAAATGAAAGAATTCCTTGCAAAAAAAACAATGAATTACCTACACAAAGAGCCTCAGTTGTAGGAATATATTGATGACACACTGATGATCAGGACTGCTCAAGACAAACTATTGGCACACCATGATCTCCAAGAGCTCAAAATGAGCAAAAAAGGAACCTGAAAGAAGTATAATACATTTTTTACAATTTGTAATTAAATTATTTTTTATAGAATGAATAAAATATGAATTGATTGATTGATTGATTACAGGTGCCCAAGGAGAAAGTAGACGAATTCAAGAGTGTTAACAAGTTTCGTATTTTCAACACCAACAATCTGTGGATCAATCTTCCAGCTATGAATAGACTTGTGGAGAAAAAACAGATTCACCTTGAGATCATTGTCAATCCGAAGGTCTGTAAAATAATCAATCAATCAATCAACAACTTTGATGTTGCTAACACTCCAGAAGTCTCAGAAACTCTTTAATGATAATATAATCTAATAATAAGAATAATCATGATATTAACAAAAGCAAATCATATACTTTATGTAATGTAGATTAATAATTAAAATATTACATAGTTACATTTATGAATTATTATTATTTATATGAATAGTAAATTGATGGATAACTGATTGATTCACTGATTTGGGGTCGATGATCTGGTGGCTAAATGATTGATTGATTGATGTACAGACTCTGGACAGTGGATTGAATGTGATACAGCTGGAGACGGCTGTTGGTGCTGGCATCACAAGCTTTGAGGGAGCCGTGGGTGAGTAAAACCTGCTGTATTTATTTCTTTATTTTGTAGATTTTCACATGACAAGCTCACATACTAGTCTCCTTTCTTGGTTGCTGTTTTTGTGATTTTATGATTTTTTATCACTTTTGGTTATAATTATTAAAGTATTATTTGTTTAACCTAAAGTAAAGACATGGCTAAAGAATTGCAAATAGTTTCATTACATTCATTTACAATGTGTATTTCTCGGTGGATCAGATGATAAATTAAGGTGATCGCGGGTTCGAGTCCCAGCCAGGTATGTCTATGACAGTGTCCTTTGATACTGAAACAGACGTTAAACGTAGCTTTACGGCTTTAAAGCTTATTTATGTTGTGTACAGGTATAAATGTGCCACGTAAAAGGTTCTTGCCAGTAAAGACAACATCAGATCTGCTGATTATAATGAGCAACCTGTACAGTCTGAGAGCCGGCAACCTTGAGATGAATCCTAAACGATCGTTTCCTTCTGTGCCACTCGTCAAGTTGGGAACGTCTTTCACAAAGGTTATTTGGATTGTGTGATATTACACTTGTTATATTACATTTGTTTAGAGTGCTCCTCTGTGCAGATATATGGTGAATGATTAATAGATGCACAAAAATACCTGCACCATGTGCTCTGAGTATAGTATTTGCATAGTTTCTAATCTGAAGCTAAATCCGCTAATGCATATTCAGTATAATGCAAGGATGTATTATATAGAACACATTTATGTATTCCATTTGTATTTATGAATAACAATATAATACTATATCGAGCCGTCTGTGTATAAAGTAACTACAGTCAACTGTACCAATTATTGCCTGAAGGTGTAATCAGCAATGAGCTCATCCTGGGACACTAAATATGTTGGCTACTTCTCTAGGGGATGGTAGTGTTGTAATCACCACAATGGCTTTACATTTTAGCTACAGGAGTAGTGTAGTAGGTGCACCTACTACACTAGTTACAGGAATTAATATAAATAGAAAAACTAAAGATATTTTTTACATCCGTTTCGTCACTCGAAGGTATCATCACAAAGCGGGAGAGCCAGAGATTCGCAGGCCCAATGCGTCGAGGGTTCAATCTGATTAAACGGTTTGTCAATATGATGGCTGTTGTGCAGGTAAAGGTTTGTCAATGTGATGGCTGTTGTGCAGGTAAAGGTTTGTCAGTGTGATGGCTGTTGTGCAGGTAAAGGATTGTCAATGTGATGGCTGTTGTGCAGGTAAAGGATTGTCAATGTGATGGCTGTTGTGCAGGTAAAGGATTTCTTGAAGAGATTTGCGAGTATACCGGACACACTGGAGCTTGATCATCTCACCGTCTCTGGTGACGTCACGTTTGGTCGCGATGTGTCGCTCAAGGTTGGCTTCGTCTATATAGTATTTATCAGAATACTCTAGCCCAATAGGTCAGAATTAGTGCAGTGGTTAATGCGCTCTGGCCGCATGATTCAAGTCTAGGTAGAGCCTTGAGCTGTTGATAACTTGAGCGGCCAAGAGGAAACTAAATGCATCTTTAAGAGCTGCTTCTATTGCTAATATCTATTGGATGTGTCTGCTTGCACACATCCAATAGATATTAGCAATAGAAGTCTACTTTGCCTACTTTCTCTGGCAGGCTTGTAGTGCATAATATTTGTAAGCATTTAACCCAACTGTTGGATTATCCACGTCCCTGACATCGCTTTCGGGTGAGGAACCAGACGTTAAATCCTCATTGATTGATTGGATGAGACCACGTACTCTAAATCAGTGTTTCTCAATGATAGGGTTGCGACCCATTAAAATAAAAAGATAGGTGACAACCTGCCAGGTCTTTTTAACATCGAGTCTATCTCGGCTATTCAATTTTATTTTCTTAAAAATCAATACGAGTCATACAAAGCTGATATCTCCTAATAATTAAGCGAATTATTACGTTATATTAATTAAATCAAACAGTTGTACTTTGTTTCACTCTTGTAGCCAATGATAACATAGATAATTATTTGTTTTTAAGACCTCGGCTTGGCAATTGAAAGGAGTCGGCGACCCACTGTTTGAAAACATGATTCTAAACCCTTATTGGATGTTTATTTTATTTGTACAGGGTACGGTGATTATCATAGCTAATCATGGAGATCGTATTGATATTCCGCCCGGTGCAATACTGGAGAACAAGATTGTCTCTGGAAACCTTAGAATTCTGGACCACTAGGAATAGGACGTTATGCATCATCTGCCATATCAGATTCTTTACTAATCAATTATCATTTAATGGAATCGCTATGCTAATATCAGATCTGTTAATACTTGCAATATTGTAGACTACTGTAGTCTCTTGTGTGTTTGATCCCATAATAGTATGTATTGTATAGATTAGCTGAATGTATTTGAAAGAAAACGTTATTCATTTGTCTTGTTACACCAGTAGTGTTTTTTGCTATTGTTATAGCAATTATAAATTGTATATAATAGCAATTTTAGTTAAATAGATAGTTTTGTATTCAAAGAGCCAGTCTTGCTGTGCATGTTACAAAAAAGAATGTGTATATTAATTTTATTACTATGTTAAACAGAATAATAATATCTTTTGTTTATGACTTGTCTGGTAACACGATTTTCAAGATCAAAAGTTCTATAAATGTCGACTTTAAAAATTATCTAAATTACAAAGATTCATATAAATACTAAAATTAAACAGGCTCATGAGCAAACAAGTTCATGAGCAGAGCATTTCTCAAGCACACATTGATCAAAGAGATTTCGAGATAGTTTCTTTAATATAATTGTAGTTTATCAAATGTAATCCATACTTTGTTCAATTGTTTTATACGAACATGATAATATCCTAGTCTAAGCTCATCTTGATATCTTTTTATATGTGATTTACTTTCTAAGAATTTAATTTTATATTAATCTTATGAGAAGATCATTGAATTGCTCAATTTGCTGTATTATAATTAAATAATATAATTAAGCTATTGAGAATCTATCCAACCGCATTAATGGATTTAAATTTAATAATTTCTATTTTACAGGTAAGATTATAAATCTTTAAGCTGTAATCCAATTCTTAAATTTATCTCTTCATGGCTGTGTTAAATCATGCTCATGGAATTGACTGTATGTTCATAAAGCATTATACGAAAAGAATTTAAAATGTTGAAAATGTCAAAAAGACATTTTATTCATTTTTTGTAAAATACTTAACGTTTTACTTTGACCAAATAACTTGATTTTGTATAAAACGTATTACAGATAATATTAATTGGTATTTGTACAAATGCTGCTATTTCAAATGTTGTTTATATATAGCTATTGTTATACTTAATGGTTATACTGGTTTGCTACAGATGATATTTATATTTATGGCATTGTTGGAATATAAATGAACTATTGAGATGTAAACTTTGTTATAATACAATACATACATTATAATTACTTGTTATAATACAATACATACATTATAATTACTTGTTATAATACAATACATACATTATAATTACTTGTTATAATACAATACATACATTATAATTACTTGTTATAATACAATACATACATTATAATTACTTGTTATAATACAATACATACATTATAATTACTTGTTATAATACA
>JAQFZF010003119.1:0-11659 GCA_034695365.1 Enchytraeus norvegicus
CGCTCGGCCGTCATTCTGACAGTGTCCGGAATTGTCTTCATCAAAAGTTGGCAACCCTACTTAGATGAGGAAAAGAAAATTAAACCTTATTTGCTGACACGATTATCAGCTTAGAAATACAATGCATGCATATCCTATTAACATGCCTTGATATATTCAGCAAGCCTCAACAAACCCTTCCCTCTTAAAATACAACCCTTCACAGTGCTAGTACTATGTGGAGAATAATCATTTTTTGTACAAAAACAAAATCAGGCCTACGCAGGATTAAAGACGAAACGAATCGCTAAGTAATTCTCAAGTTCTACAGAATGAAACTAAACAATTCCACCGGAAACGCAAACAGCTTAACGCAGAGCTCTACCATATCAAAACAAAGAGTCTCGACTATATCGAGGGTACTTGTATCAAAGTATCACCTTTCACCCTCTCCGATTATCAGCATGTCTATAGATGTCAATCATGTTATTTATGATAGGCATTCTGACATGCTGGTATATTAAATCCTTGCATTAGAGTTCATCATAGATGACGGTAGACATGCAATTATTTATCTATCATGAACATAATATCGAGAAATTATCCAATACTAAGCAGCTGCAGTGCCATCATTATGGAATGAAAGATGAAGCAAAAATATTGACACTATTGATTCTTCGAGTTAAAACTAAAAAGCATTAGATAAAGTTCTTCAGGTCAGCTGTACGCAACATATTAGATTATTTATTTATTTAACTGGACGGCAATAATCAGACATAATATTCAGTAAACCATTTAAACGAAAAAAGAAGACAAACGGCCTGAAGGCACTGACATGTGCCCCGGTGAACAAGTGCGTCTGTCCTTTATAATTTAAACTGCTAAATTATTGTCCTTTATAATTTAAACTGCTAAATTATTATGTAATATAGTACCAATCAGAATCATAAAAAGCGTGTATGTAAACGCCGGTTAGTAGGTACCAAGCTAAACTTAGCTGTCTTGATCGATGTAACGCAACATCTGGTAAACCAGCTTATGCATGTTTGTAACGGCGTGACTATGAATATATTATTCTGAGTAACAATGAGAGTCATTTAATAGTAGTAACTGAATTCAAAATTAATTTCAATGGCTATCATTTGAATATTTGTTTACATATAAATGTAACTTTAATAGCTTTATAGTTTTACTTAATGTCACTTCACTTTTCATACCTGGTGATTTTTGTTCATCATTAATTAGTCACAAAGAGGTGTTGTTTGTAAATGATTTTATTGTAATTGTATGCCTGTAAAAGTACTGTAAACATTTACTAAGTTTACATTGATTCTCAGAATTGTCTAACGGTCTAACCTATTTGGATGTCTCTAATAAATAAATAAATGAATAACGTAAAAAAGATGAAACTCCATAATCGTTTATATTTGCTAGAACTCTATATCCGAATACAAGTTAAAGAAATCGACGAATGCTATAAAATAAAAAGTTATTACAATCGCTAAAATACCCTCTAATCAACGAAAGGTCTAAAGTTGAAATTCTTGGCTACATACAGTCCAAATCATTAATAATTCAACAATTAAAATAGAGCTGACCCTATCGGACCCGTATTAAATGCGGAAAACTTGCGAATAGAACATCCAAAAACTTCATGTATTCTATACCAGCCGACTTATGCATAAATTGGTTGCAGTGAAGGATAGGGCAGACTAACTTAAAATTTGTCTGCTCCATCATTATTGTGAACTTAGCCAATTGACTTGTTACTCAAATTCCGGACTAACACAAATCTTGCAACATTGTGCGAAGACTATCGCAGGCAATGCTACTTTTTCTTTCACTGTTAAACAGCGCCTATGAGATACTTAGTACATGGAGGCGCTATAAAATGCCCATTCCATGCTCTGTTAAATCAGACTCTCTTGACCTGGCGTATGGACTTGTACTGTTTCAGATCAATCTTTCTCTTCGGTCTATGCATTGACAAGTGTGTTCTGGTAGTATATAACTCTTGTAGTTGCATAGTCTGCTTGAGACATCTCATACATCACCTTCGGGTGAAGAACCTGACGTTGAATCTTCGTTGTATTGCATTGTATTACAAGTATCTAACCTGATAGTAATTGACAGTGTTTCGCAGAAGCATATCCCAGTTGTTCCAGAGATCCGAGGTAGCTTCCACTTTGTTTCTCAATCCATCCAGATTTACACCGGGGTCACTAAAACGTCGAAAGGTAAACTAATCACCACTTCCAGCATCATCCCCAAACTATGCATAGCCGTTAAATTATCCTCTTTAATACAATTAATAAATTCCCAAAATGTTCTCTTACAGGCTACGGTATTAATGAGGATAAATTTACAAAATTATTGTTGTCGTTTATATTTAAATTGTTTTTATTTTCTGTGATTGAACAATGAGCATGCTCCAGTGCCGATATTTTATGTTTTCTGACAAGGTATTTTATGTTTTCTGACAAGGTATTTTATGTTTTCTGACAAGGTATTTTATGTTTTCTGACAATCGGTGACTAAATTACTGGACATAGGTCAGCTAGTATTCTATAAAAGCTTACTGCCTTTCCAAAAGCATGACTGTTTCAATAAATAAATATATTTATATAGGCCTATTGTGAATACACAGTATTCACTATTAATGAAAATTCAAATAAATCATTATAATATGTAGGATGATTATTATATATAACACGCCTCAAATCACTATTACACAGGAAACTTAACTAAATTTCTCTTTATCAAAAATTTTAATTTTAGCATCAAAGAGATTCATTTGGCACACAGTTCTCAGATTCAATGGATGGATGCTAAGTTCTAACTGAATTTAATAGTTGCAGGAGAGCCAATGGTCAAGCCATTCAACGCTGCTACACAAATTAGCAGTTACACAAATTACCATTACTTTATTAACGAAGGAATTGACAGAGTTATATGCCAGCATGGAGTTCCATAGTGGCCTGGGGGCACATTACACGGTCATAAAATATGTTGCATAACATTGCTATCTGATGTCTAAAAATCATTTAGTTTGCAGGACTGACATGTTGAAAAGAGGACATTTTTTAATATTAACTAGCCAAAAAAAACTATAATATTTATAATCATTTTTTGTTCAGAAGGTGATTCTCACAAATTTGTCAATATTTTAAATCCTTAAATACACATGAAAGCAGAGAATGATCGACTAATATTAAAAAAAGTGTAAATGCAATCATATTTTGTTAATCAAAATTAGTAACTTAGTGGTAACTTAGAGTCACTTTGCTTTAGTAAAACCTTCCAACAATTCATAATAACAATTTCATTTAACAATAATATAATTACTGTGCTCATGTCTGCTAGAAAAAAGAAAACAAATAATTTAAAATAGAAAAACATAGTTAGCTGTTAACTCTGTAATTTGAGATTCCTGTACACCCTAAATTATTTATAACTAAAAATGTGCTGCTACATGGAGACGCCCCTGATATTGCCGTCACATGATGAAATGAACATTAAACTATATATTGTATGTATTGTCTTGTATGTTTCACATAATTATATCAGAAATTTGAATAATAGATTAATGATCATTACATTTGCTGTAGAACTTCATTGAGGAAGATCCCATAAGTTATGTCCTGATATGCTATTGGCTCTGCACTAAATGTCTGCACCTATAATATTAATAAAAACACAACAAAACAATAAAAAACACAACAAAACAATGAGGATTTAACGTCCGGTTCCTCACCCGAAGGCGATGATCAGGTGAACGATGATGAGCGATGATGGTGAATGTCAGGGACCTCCCAAGCGGAATGTGTAACAACAGACAGCTTCCAACCACCGGAACACTCTTGCAAATGTATAAGCCAAAGAGAAATCAAGATCCAAACCAGTGCAAGTCAGTTATCCAAGGCAAGAGAGTCTGTTGGAACTTGGAACAAATCTAAGGTGGGAAGAGACGAGCTTGAGCTTGCCCATTCGTAGTTAAACTTAATTATTAATCTCACTACAAAACTTGTATGAAATTCCGAGTCAATTTGGGTATAGGGATTTATATGCATAGATAAAAAGGTATACAATATACATGTTTATTACAGCGATAGCATCAGACAAGCTTTGAAGCAAAATATCAATAATAGTTCACGGGAATATTTTAGTGATAGAAGCAAACATACAAATAGTGAAAATAATTCAGACAATGATAACAAATAAATTAAATTACAGATATATGTAATTAAAAATTATTCAGTTTGTTTTTACCAACTAACCTCTAAATAATTCCACTGTGTTGAGCCAAGCTAACGTAAGAGGAATAAAATCCTTTACTAGGCCTTTTATGTCATGTAATACAATACACTTACAAACTACATTCTATGAGGCCTCTAAATACTAGGTATTTCAGAGGTGCTTTTGCAATTGCGAAGATAAAAGCCTGACATAGGCCACACCCGATGTTGCAAGGTCCGCCGCAGGTGCTGTAAATGAGCGACCAATTGGTCTAGTACACAGAAAGCATGACCCAGACCACTCTGCCCTTCGCTGCAGTATCTGCATTAGTCGGCTCTTACGAAACACATGCAATTATCGATTGCTTTCTGGAGCCAACACGAATGGTGTACTAATACTCGATAGCCTAGTACAAAAATACCACAAATGGCAAAAACAGGCTGCAAAACGTGCACAAGGGCAAACATTCAAGCATATTAATAAATTGAACAATAAAATAATAGGCCATCGCAATAACATGAAAAATGAAATCAATGGTGTCCGTGTATTTATAAAATTCTGCAAAATGCAAAAATCACAGTGGTGCTAAACGAAGCTTCAAGGCGTAACATGCACAAATACATTTGAAAGCCTAAATATTAATTATAAATACAATAAAATACTGACTGAGCTCTAAAAGAACTAACCCACTGGACAAGCGCAGAATTGAGAAAAGATGTTGGGGCAGTCATAGTTTTACAATGTTAGAGTATCCGTTACCAAGACTTGTAGGCTTTCTTTATTTTATTCCAATGCTTGCAAACATCCTATATTATCATTCAGGCTATCCAATCCAATCAGTTATTAATCATATACCAGAAACAGACTGAGCAAACAGATGATTATATTGATTGCTAACTAGAGCGACCAATGTAAGTTGCTATCAGTGAAATCATGATAATTCTATAGAACTTTAATAATCCAATGATTAGGCTACCATATATTAATCAGGGTGGTACTTGTCAGAAACGACCTGGGGGGGGGGGGGTCAGAAAATTTAATGAGCTAGCTGGGGTCGGTTTTTTGTTTTCGACCTTTAGATACCCCTTTTTTCAACCAGTTTTACCTAAATTTCGACTTCCGGGTTCTTTTTCCCATTGACTAGTGGATCCGCATGTCTAGTTAGGGGGTAGAAGCCCCCAACCCCTCCGGAAATACCACCCTAAAAATTATAATCATTCATTCATGTATAATCCAAATAATTTTTCATAAACTTTAGCTGCGTATTAATATCACAAAATGTGGTGTATCCCATTTGACAGCATTCGTCGATTTTGTAACATGATTATTTTGTGTTGGATCTCGGAAACTTGCGAATAAACCAACTGAATACTGCACATGCTTTGCACTTGCCGACTAAAGCAGATATTTTGGCAATCCTGGCAACGGCAGTCCTAAATTATTACTGTAGTTACAAATTCGTGCCTCTGTCACATTTGTTTCAACTGTTGTGTTAGGGTCAGGCGGGGTTTAGGTTAGGGTTAGGCCCCAACACTAACCCATAACCTATCCCTAACTTTAACCTGCACAATTTGGTTAATTTCAAAAAATCGGATTTATTGAATAATTTGGGACCACCGATACCCGGATTACCGATATTTTCATCCTGACGAACGCAACGAGAAACCACCTCGTAAGTCAGAATGTATATATTCCAAAGAAAAAAATGTTACATTTGGGTGTAAAGGCATAGCCTTTTTGATGGGATCAACTTGATGATCGATGGGGTGCTTATTAGTGAGCGTGATAGCAGATTGTGCTTCAGAATATGTAATTTGGACCTGCCATTTGGCAGTGCACTAGAGATAAGAGAGATAGCGAATTATTGATTGCAAGATAAATCAGCTATTTACAAAATTTATAAGCCCGGCCTAAACCTTATAAATGATATTAAAATAGATTAAATCTATTTTTCTTTAACATTAGCTGCATACTAATATCACAAATTGTGGTTTATCGCAATTGACAGCATTCGTTGATTTTGTAACATTATAGCGGATTATTGATTGCAAGAGAAAGCCCCTATTTCTCACTATTATAAGTTAAACTAAATTTAACTACAGCGGTCAGCAACAATGGTCAGCTGCTGTAGCCTAAGCCATGTGCTACATTGCAGCCGGGACATACCAATAGCCAATCAGGAAGAGTTTAACAACTGACCACGCTGTGATCTAGCATCTGATTGGTTGAAGGTTGACAGGCACCTGCTATGTAAACAAAGTATGTAAACATTGACGAGTTGCCATTCTGGGGGTTTTGTAGCTTGAGATGTTTAAGATATGAACAAATTTATGCTGGACACTGCTATGATCGCATTCTTTTGCAATGATAAAAGCCACAAACTGGCGCTAAATATCGGGGGCCCTAGGTTGTAGGTAGGCCTCTTAAATTTTGTAACCATTGGGTTTATAATTAAATGCAATTATACGAAAATCACGGCCAAAGGCTGCCTAGTTTGCTTACTGGCAGAACGGGGTCTGGTAGTAAGATAGGGTGAATCTTGGTAACGGTAGCTCAACACATTTGCCAGAGTGGGTTCGGGAGAATGACCGAGTGCGTTCGGAAAAATTGAGAATTGATCACACCGACAACTGCTCGTGTTCGTAAGAGGCGACTGAAGAAGATACGGCAGTGGAGAGTTGATGGCCAAGTGAAAATGATTTTTGTATTACTGACCAATTGGTCGTTCAAATTCCAGACTTGTAAAAGGTTTGCAAGTCGGTTTTGGCGTTTTGCTTCATGGCTACATGACTCTTCATTGTCCACTATATAATATTATATATGGATCTTGAACAAGCATCGGATGCTTCCTGACCCAGGAAATGTTATGTTAAACACTCCAACTTACACCGATTCATTGCCTAGTATGCTTACCGGTTCACGTTTACATATATATAAACAAATATATAATATAATGTATATAATATATACATTATATATATTAGTACTTCTATGATTGAGACGACCCTGATATTATCCATCGATCAGGAGATGGACGTTAAATCGTAATTGATTGATACGGAGATTACGATAATTTTAGTCTAAGGTAATCTAGACCGAAGGTATTTAGACAGAAGGCACAGTGAAATGAGTAAAACTTTTAATAGATTCAATGCTCAAGTGTGCTCTACAAATCAATTACTTTGATAATTTAATTAACACCAATAAATCGAGAAATGTTACTACTGAAATTTTACCAATAATATTTGGTATATACGACATGTTAATATGAATTAATTATGTAGCCAATAAATCAATCGGATCATCAAAGAAGCATACCTATTTCAATCACTTAATCATTACAATTCTCATTCAACAAATCACTGAGGAAGATTATGGAAATCCACTTCAGAAGCCATAATTTTTATTGCACTACGGCATCATGTACGTGCGATAAAGGCAAAGCCTTAGTGAAGAGGTCGACCTGTTGGGATGATCAATGGTGTGCTCATTAATGAGCGAGAGTGCAGACTTCGTATGAATTTGTGGATTGGATCAGACGTATGGCAGTGCACTGGATAGAAAGAAACTAATTAGCAAATCAATCCATTAATAATTAATTAATGCAAAACTCAAAAAATTAATTAATGCAGCAACATAATGCCAAAAACATAATGATTATGCATCAATTGTTCATACGTTGTTAATCAATACTTCAATAATTAATTTAATTACAGCTGGAATGTATACTACATATAATTAATATATTTCTAGAAGCCACCTTCAGATAAAAGCACATAAAGTTCCTACGTAATCACATAAAATGCCTCAAAACAATAAAAGCAAAAATAAAAGCAACAATCATAGCAAATTATAGCCAACAGTATTGTTTTTGGTTTAATGGATAAATGGACTTGCACCGTGTTTGGCCAGTGTGGGTCCCTTTTTGCGATTCGCTTGCATAAGACTTAGTGCTACAAAAATCATAATATCTTCTGGTTTGCATGCAGCAAACATTTGAGTGAACCAGCTACTATTGCTTACAAGTGCTGTTCAAGACGTCCCTGATATCTAAGTCGGATGGTGAAACGGGCGTTAAACCCATATTGTACTGTATTGTTGTAATGCAATCAAGGTCCCACTGATTAATCATCGCTACAATGGCAGCCAACCTTAGATACAATTAACAGGAACAAAGCGATTCTGGCACACATGATTTGTATGGCACATATATGTTATTAGAAATTGATTAGATAAACATTGTCAATCAATCAGTTGCGATTTATTTTTCAGAGAATTAGCGTATATTGCCATAAATTCAACAAGTCAAAATTTCATTCTGATATGCTTTTATAAAATGGCAATGCAAAACAAGCATTATATGCCGTATAAGCCTACACTGAAAGCAACAGAAAACCAATGTTTAAATAAAATACTAAATTGCAAATAAACTCATAAATATATCGACAGAGCTTTAAAACAATCAAAACAATTCAAAACATTCTTGTTTATATAATTATTAATATCAATGCAAACACTGAAGCTTTAAAAATTCAAATAGAACAAAATTAGCGCATAGAGCAATAAAAACAAAAAAAACAAAATCATTAACAAGATTCTTGATTAGAGTATTGCAATACAAAATACTAACTAGAGATTTAAGATACGTGCAAAAACGAACTGTATAAAATTGTACAAACTTGACAATAAATTTGATTTCAGTAAAAGGTACATAATTTAAAGAAATAAACTGATTATTCACTGTATTTTATTTAAATGACTCCATAAACTGAATGTTTATGGAGTCATTTAAATAAAATACAGTGAATACGACGTCTCTGACATCGCCTTTGGGTGTGAAACCGGGCATTAAATCCTCATAGACTGATTGAATGGAGAGACTTGACTCCTGCAATAATACAGAAGATGTCTGTTTCAATATCTATCTATTTATCTAGTGCTCTGCCAAGTGGCAGGTCCTGGGAATCCAATTTCTCCATAACTCTCTATCACTAGCTTTTCGTTTCATGACATCATATGTTCCACCTTCTTTTAGATCATCTAACATACCCATACGGCTTCGTCCTCGTCCTTTTCTTCCATCAAACTTTCCTTCTATAATCTCCTTCATCATGCCTTCACCACGCAAGACATGGCCAATCCAATTCAACAGAAGATGACTGTGTAGCCTCCAGTGTTTGAATATATACACACAAAACAATAAAAATACATCAATGTTCACACTACAGACCATGTAATAGCTGTAAAGCGAAGTTTAACGTCTTTCCGAATAGAAGGACACTGTCAGAGATTGTCCTGGCTGGGACTTGAACCCGTGACATCTTGCTTATAGAGCAAGCATGTTGCCGACTTCGCCATACAACCAGGACATGTATTTGCATTCAATTATTTATAATCAATCAGCTGACTCTTTAGATAACATATGCATCCAACACACAGTAAGCTTCCAAGATGGCCGAAAATGAGTGAACAAGTCTGTTTTAACTCAGAGGTTACAGTAAAAACAATATATATATTATATATTAAAGGCCTAAGCCGAATTTAACGTCAGCTTCACGGCTTAACAATTACATCAGCGATTTAAATGAAAAGCGAGAAAATGAAAGAAGAAAAGGTATATTTAGTATTATGCAATAAAGTAGTAAAGAACTGGGACTAGCAACATCTAACCATTACAACAATAAGTGCTTTATTCTCCGATTTAATGCAAATCCGCTAGCATCATCTTTACATGAAAAATTACATGACAAGAAACATAAATTAGACTCACAAATATTGCAAATTCACAAAAGAAGAATATATGAATTGCCGTATGCAAAAGTGGACCAAGCCTCAAAATCAATTATTTTCTTTTATTTGCAAATATTTTAAAACCAATAAACTGAAGGAATACATTTTTGGCCAGCATTGTAGAACACCATTATATGTAGTAAATACCAACAGAATATGTTAAATATTATGAAAACAATTCGGATATATGTTGAAATAAACACCATTTTTTGCTATATTTCTAATGTTATTTGGTACACTTTTGCATACAGCCATTCATATATGAATACAGCTTATTGCAGAGACGATAACTCCATAGATGATAATGCAATATGAGTAAAATGTAGTATGTAAAATTTTAATCTAAGTGAAGCAGTCGTAAAACTGTAAAATATAAAGTAAATTGCAAAGAGCAATGGAGAGGCTCTGTGGTCTAATGGCAGCACTGCGGCCTCTGAATCATGAGGTCGCGGGTTCCAAGCCCAGTGAAGACTAGTGTTGTAAGCCTTGGCAAGCTACTTTTATCTCCATTGCTGTAATAGCAAGCAGTCAGTGAACATTAACCAAAGGCACGCTCTAACGATTGCGCTAGCTAGCTGAATTTGGAAACGAATCCCGTCTATCTGGCGAGATCAATAACATACGCCATTATTATTATTATTATTATTACTGCTCAAAGAGTGAAGATGTGTGGTTAGTAATGACTAGAGCAGATAAATGTACATTTGCGACAGAGAGAATCATAATAATCATAAAGGATCAACGTCTGTTTCCTCATCTCATATGAATGATGTCAGAGGGAGCACCAGATCATCATAGTACAGTACTCAGATGTACACAGTTCTCTGAATCCTCTTCTTTAGTTTATCACCTGCGGTAAAACATTAAAAATAGTACACCATCAATCAATCAATGAGGATTTAACGTCCGGTTTCTCACCCAAAGGCAACGTAAGAGACTAGAAGAACACTAGTCTCAGATTAGTTATTTAGGCAGATTTGACAAATAACATAGAAAACACCATACAGAATATTCAATCGTTATCAGGTTATCTAAGTAAAACATGAGAAAAATTTTGTTTGTATTTTATAGGATTAATAAAAGTTGGTTTGTGCAAGCCCACTTCACAGCAATATTATGATTTGTTATTTTCAAAATGTCAACTATTATTATAACCGAAAGCTGTGCTGAAAGCTGTTAGAAACGGGATCAGCTCTGCACCAGGAGTCAGAATTGAACTGAGCGGTAGATTAACATGTGAGAACTAGTAATAAGCTGACCTGACTCTACGAAGAAGTCTTTGATCTTGCGAGTGACCTGCAGCACGTTGTGCTTGAGAGATGACGAGAGCTCAGCCATCTCCTCTCTGTACTCCATCACTCTCATCTCAAACATGTCTACAAATATAACACCATGTGTGTATTCCGAATTGGTTTAGACAAGTCAGAATTGAACTGACCGACAAATTCACGTGATTATACTAGGCGACTAATGCAGATACGGTAGTGGAAAGATTTGTAGCCATGAGGCAAGGATTCTGAGACCAATTGAAAGTTCAAATTCTAGACTTGCAGAGGTCTAGGCTGCCACACCAGTTGTTGCCCTTGGCTGTAAGGCTACTTGACTCTACTTTATAACCTGTCAATACATTTAACATGTAGCTTATGTGTAATTG
>JAQFZF010003120.1:0-11659 GCA_034695365.1 Enchytraeus norvegicus
TCATTTAGTTACTTTTTTGTGTTTTTCTTTGTTTGATTTTTTGTTTGTTTGGTTAAACTGCCGCTATGTTGGTGAATAATAAACTACATGTAACTCAGTGTAAAATATTTGATATGATATACACTGTACAGAGTGGAAAATAAAATAACTTGGTCGAAACTAAATTTTCCAAGAACAGATATTTTAGAAACTTAAAAAATTACAAAAATGATTTTTCAGCAATATTTCCAGGTTTCCTAGAGGAGGTAATTTCAATCTAGATCATAAATTTGGTTGAAAAATATTTACCATTAAAGGAGTTACAGAGTTTCTATTTTAAAAATCGAAAAAAGTAACTTAAATACATGTAGCTTATTTAAATAGCAGTGGTACAAAAATAGACCGAGCAGCATAGTCCGGTGTTCATCAATAAGGATGAACTCACCTGACCTCAATCATCTCTACTACCACGTTTTATTCGCTATTTGAGCGGTACAAAGTGTTCATTTGAAACGAACCCAACAGGGTTGAACTCAGCACAGTGCTGGAGGCATACGGTGCATCCATACAGCACTGGATATAATATAGCTAAAGGTAGGTCTAAAGGTAAAGGTACAGGTCAGAATTGACCCCTAGGTTTCGGAGCTGATCTCGTTTCGAAGCGTTCAGCAGACAGGCAACAATCGTGGCAATTGTCATTAATCTAGCTGCAAGGTCGCCAGCCCCACTTTCATTTATTTTAGATTCATTTATTCCAAAGGACCATACGCCAGACCCGTGTTTACCTTTCGCAATCTTCTGACTAAGTCACCTACAACGTACTAATTGCTACCAATTAACCGACCCCCGAGAGGGATGGAGGGCTTGTTTGCCCCGTTGTACATCCGAGATTTTACTCTCTGATTGCTCAACCGGGAATCGAAACCTGGACCTCATGCGTAAAATTCGACACAAACTGGTCGAACGCGCTAACCAACTGAGCTATAAAGACGTACATACATATATATTATATAGATAGCCACTTGTTAATGCTTTCTGTTTTATACTATATAATAATTCCATTATCCTGTTACGCGTTCGCGTTACGCGTTACGTTTCTGACTGAAACAACGCGACCCTTAGCCTATTGTAGGCATGCGGACGTGGCTTGTATTGAAGCCTTCCGATTATAGTTGTGTGCCGTGGATACATGTAATTGTTGTTTGACTGCTGGTTCTTAGCCACTTACTGTGTGGGCTATTGTATGATGTGCAATATGCTAATGAGCTATTTGCATGAATTAAGCGCAATTTGTTTACGTCATCAGATTTAATTATCACGTGCCTCCCAGCAGCCCTCCCATTGGTAAGATGTAGGACGAGACGGCAAACTGACCAATGGCAAAGCAACGGTGAGTCGCGTGACCGTTGCAATTTTATTTAAATTATTACTTTAACTGCCAGCTGAAAATAGATCATTGTTGCCTGTCTACTAGTTCTGGGTCACGTACTGTGTGGGCTATAGTCTGATAATAATAATAATAGTAATAATAAAGGTTTAACGTCCGTTTCCTCATCCAAGGATGATGTCAGGGACGTCAATGGTATGCAATGTTCTGTAGAGAGCCTTTTAAGGCTTTTACTCCTAGTAGACAATAATTGGTCACTAGAATGACAGACGTCCAAGAGTCAAGGCTATCAAACCGATTATGGCCTTCTTCTTCTCATTTCTCTTTCATTCTTCTTTGGACATAATACTTTACTGTACAGCTGAGACTCAATGCTGTTGTGATCATTCAGACCGATATACTAATTTTCTCGGACTTTCAGTAAATTTACGGATGTTTATCAACCCGGGTAAGCAATATTAACATATCTAATATATTATTTATACGCATCTGATAATTTTTTACTTTTTTTAATTTTTTTTTCGCTTTACTTTTTAGGGTAACGAACAGTGTTGTTGTTGAGATTTTGACAACATTTTGAGATGTGCATAAATATATTACAAAGGGCAATCTTTCACCCGGTACTAACGGATATGCTTCCAGGGTTGCTCTTAATTAGTTCCAGTTCCGATGAGTTGATCTTCCAAAACATTTGCTGTATCTTCATCTCAGTTTGACGGGACCTTAGTCAAGCAATAAATCAATCAATCATTCAATCAATCAATCAAACCGTCAATCAGTAAGTCAATCAGTCAATGAATCAATAAATCAATTAATTCGAGATATATTAATTAATGGAAAGATATTGAAGCTGATACCCCAAATATATTATATTGATTGATTAATTAATAGATTCACTGAATGGTTGATTAATTGATTGATTAAATCGAGAATTTAGACCAACCGAAAACTGCACGTGTCGTAAGGGACGAGCATATGCTGTAGTGAATGGGCTGAGTGGTTTGCGCACTGACTGCTAGGTACTTAATCTTTTTGTCGCTCAAATTCCAGATTTGCACAGGTTCTGCCACATTGGTTGTAGCATATGGCTACAATGACTACTCTACCTTTCACTGTACAATAGCGCTTCTGAGACAGAAAATAAGAGTGCTCTATATAAAAGCTTGTGATTGATTGATTGAGTTATTGATTGATTGATTGATAAGTTGTTCAATTTAGAGATTTGAAGAGCTACCTGATGAAGTATATAGCTACTGCTAGCAGGGATATAATCACCACAACGGATAGAGTCGTGGCGATAGCTATCGTAGTCGTGTAGTCTGAAAGAAAACGCTCTCATTATTACAAGAAAATAATTAGTGCAACTATTATCTCTCTCTCTCTCTCTCTCTCTCTCTCTCTCTCTCTCCGCTTTATCTCCATCAGTACTACACAATGTCATGATAAATCAAAGCGAAAATCACGTATCTATAATTTTAAAGCTACCCTTCACTGTTCAAAGCGCTTCTGAGTTAACAGTGCGCTATACTTTATATAAGTGGTTGATTGATTGATTGATTGAGCAATGAAACTTTTTATTAATGATTCGATTGCCGTTACTTAATAGTGCTGGATGTTGTCCTGAACGAATTATTCAATTTTTTCATAATAATTACTGACTGGTTTGTGTCTTTACCGTGCTGGGTCCGAGAAACATGAAGATAGGCCAACCGACAACTAGATGTTTTTGGTAATAGTCGAACAACGCGGATACTGCAGTAAAGGGCAGGGCAGTCTGGGCCATGGCTTCTGTGTACTAGACCAATTGATCGCTCAATTTCCATACCTGCGGAGGCCTTGCCACAGCGTAAAAAAGCTGTAAAGCTAAGTTTAACGTCTGTTTCCGTATCGTTCGAGGCTACACAACTGTCCCTCCACTATTCCAAAGAGCGCCTCTGAGATACCTAGTAATGAGAGGCGCCATAAAATGTCATTTGACATTGTATTATATTGAATAATTTTTAACGCATGGAGATGTCTTGGCATGGTATTCCTTGATATTATATATATATATATTGTTTCTGTTCAATACCTGCTTTCTGGCACAGTTCACCGACGAAGCCACATTTAGGCGTATCAGGAGGAGGTGACGCCATCTCCCCCCACACTACGTCATTTCTTAGAGTTATAATCTGAAAAAGAAAAGAACAATTTATATGTTATAACAGAGAAATGTCTATGGCGCTTCAACGCTTCAATGCAATTTGTTTCCGCGGCACCTTCAGCGAGACGGCATTCCAGTGTTTAGGAGCTTTTTAAACAAACTTTTCTCTATACATATTTTTTTAAAGCAATAAATATCAATTTTATCTTTTTTGCCAAGGGTCGTTTACAATCCAGGGCACGCAAAACAAGCAATAAACAGAAAAATTAGGCCTAATAGAGCCCCAAAATGTTCCAGCAAAAAATGTTCCAGACAAATTGTCATTTCTTATACACAATCTCAACATAATAATTTTTTTCTTTAATATTTAGGGTTAGAGTTGTCGGCGCAATTGGGATATTGACAAAATTGTATATTATGTGAACAAAATTATATTACAAAAGACAATTTTTTTCTTTGGCCTACATGTATGGAGGTTGATTGAAGCGTTGATTATTCAGGCTCCGTAGTGCATATGTATAATGTTATAGCCAACGCACGTTTCGTGAAAGGAGTCATTATAAACTGTTAGTAAAACGAGGGGTTTATCGCCAATCTATGTAATTTAATGCCATAAATGAGCACAGTTTGCAACTTTGGCGCCCAAATAAATAATCCTACTCTTCAGGTGGATAATAGTATGGAAAGTAGATTAAGTCGTTTATCCGTATATCGATATTTTTCACTCAAAGGTGTCCTGGGAAACATATTGCCCAATGTAATATATTTAATTTATTTATAAACATCTCATCGTTTTTTGTTAATTTCAATATTGGTTACGTGTCAGGGTTAGGGTTTGTGGTGTTATTAGAGTTTTGCTAGAATTTAGAGATGTGAATAAATATATTACGAAGAGAAATTGTTTGGACCCGGGAGCTTACAGAATTGGACCAAAGCGGAAGAGTCGCAGACGCTGTCTGACAGCCTCTGCTACAGGAATTATAGTAATAATAAGTGATATTTTCGTTAACGAGAATAAAAACTAAAACTAAAATTATTAGCATTCGTTCACGATATCGAAAACGAAAACGAAAATTATTTTCCGAACTAGTATTGAACTAAAACTGAAATTGTCTGAACCCAAACGAATAGAAACTAAAACTAACATTATATTTTGAACGAAAATATCACTGAATTAAGAATAAGCTTAATTAACCTTGCAAAAGGAATAATTAAATGCTATTTATGTTTTCCTGCACTCTCCAGAGTCTCCACTGTACTGCTTTGAACTCTTCGCAATTCGAGTTTAACCCATTTATAACTATTTTGTAAAATCTGTTCTCGTTTGTCAGCTGTAGTCCGTAGAGGATTTTTTTCATCTTCCTCAATAACTCTTGAGCTCTCCCGAGACTTAATTATAAATTAAGAGTGCGCTATAAAAATTTGCTGATTCATTGATTGATTGATTAATTGATTGATTCGACAAGTGTGCTAACGGTATTAAATCAATCAATTAGTAAGTTTTGTATAGCCCATCTTGACAATGTCTCAAGATTAATTAATTGATTAATTGATTGATTGACTGATTGATTGATTGATTGATTGACTGATTTTTGTACCCTGGGATAAGCACTCCTGTGGGTTTTATAAAAACGATTAATTAAGAACGGAATGAATCGTGGACCGGCTACTCGAGATCGATTAGATTGAAAGAGCAGCGAAAGCAACCGCAGTAAACCTCTGCAGAGCTATGGAGATCCTCTGCCAAAGGAAAGAGGTCTCTCGCTGATCCTGGGTATCGTAATTGACTGGGATCTCGAATTGACTGATTGATTAATTAATTAATTAATCGATTGATTGATTGATTGATTGATCGATTAATTGATTGATATAGTACCGTATCCTGCACTAGATCGATATCAAGGTAGTGGGTGTAGAGAGTGTTCTGGGGTTCAATAGAGAAAACACTCACTATTGATTGATTAATTGATTAATTGATTGATTGATTGATTGATTGATTGATTGATTGATTGATTGATTGATATATTACCATATCCTGCACTAGATCTATATCAAGATAGCGGGTGTAGAGAGTGTTCTGGGGTTCAATAGAGAAAACACTCACTATCCGGTTTCTATCTCCGTTGTCGTTTATCTCCACCTTCCCTGTCAAACCTGTGTATATAATATCAAATCAAAATTAAATCAAATAACCGGTTTAACGTCCGGATCATCATCTGACGAGGATGTCGGTTAATAACAGTGCGAACATAAGGAACATTAAGAAGTGAAGAATCAGTAGAACAGGGAGAGCGAATGGGTGTATAGAAAGAGACAAGATCAGCCAGATAGGAGGGTTGTCGATATTGAAGGACTTTAAAAGTCAGTACAGCAATGTTGTACTTTATGCGCTCAGAAATTGGCAGCCAGTGAAGAGTTCTAAGAAGATCAATTGAATAAGATTGTCGTTTAGTAGAGTTGCAGAAAACGCAGGTCAAAATTTTTTTAACACGCTGAAGTATCAGGTAAATAAAAAAGTAGAGAGTTGCAGTAATCCATTTTCGAGTGTACTATGGAGTTAGGCAAGATGATACTGAATTTTTGTCAAGCGAGGAAAGAATTTGACGCAACTGCCGGATTTGAAAGAGTGAAGCTCGACAGATAGAATAAATCTGCATCTGGACTTTAAGTCCAAATTCGAGTAACAAAATTACACTAAGGTTACGCACGAATCATATAAGATTGAAAAATAAATTGAAAAAAGATTGAAATAAGAGTGAAAAATAGATTTCTGAAGTAAACAGTTGAGTTGGTGACCTTAGAACGTTGTGATTAGTACCGATTAGAAGATGTTAAAAGATATGAAATACATTACAATACAATGGTTTAACGTCCGTTTCATCATCTGATGACGATATCAGGGACGTCTCTAACAGCAAAAGCAATGCTAGCTGGTCCACTCAAAGGCAGTTAGCAAATCACGATTGCTGAAGAGAACAGGGTAAAAACTGGTCAAACAAGATGCAATCATAAAAGTCCATAAGTACAAGTCCATTATAATAATACAAGACGCATGATGCAAGTACATTATACAAGAATAGTATTACGAATTCTTAGTAGTCCGAATCGTTAACTTACTACTGTCGGCCCTTTGTAATTAACTGCAGGGTACTTTTTTGAGTAAAAAGTTAATGGTATTCTGACACTATATGTCAGATAATACCTGGATTTTCTGAGGTTATCCTGTTTCTAAGCATATGAGTGACACTTGCCATTATATATAGTGCAAGGTCTCCACCTCCACTTTCGATGCAAAGAATCACTGACTTCGCTCAAAACATTTACATATAGATTAACAGATGACAGCAGCAGCAAAGAGGACATACTAATGAATTAATTTTTTCCTGAAGTCAGATGTCGTCAGATTTGTCGTCAGATGATTCAACGAACGTTAAACTCGCATTGATTGATTGATTGATCGGCAAGGATTTCTCGGCAGGGGCGAATTTAGGGGGGCCGATGGGGGGCCAAGAAAATGATGGTGGGACCAAGAAAAGGGACCAAGCTGATGGGGGAACAAGCTGATGGGGGGCCATGAAAAAATGTAAATGTCAGAAATAGGCAAATTCTTGAAAATTGTGCATTAAATCCGCATAGTTTGCCCCCCCCGGCCCCCCCCGATTTTGCCTGGCCCCCCTAATTTTTTTGCTTGGCCCCTCCCTAAAAAATACATGTAGTTGCCCCCCTCCCCCTCAAAAATCCTAGGTCAGCCACTGTTTCTCGGCCAATCACTTTGATGCAAAATGATTAAATCAACAGATTAGTTGGATATTTTAGCTATCCTGCTGAAGAGTAAGGCTTAAGTTGGATGGTCGTATGCAAAAGTGGACTAAAGACCATCAGAAATATCGTAAAAAATGTTGTTTATTGCAACAATATTTCTAAATTATTTTCGCAATATTGAAAATATTTCTTGGGTATTTACTAGATAAAATGGTGTTCTACAATACTGGACAAAATTGCATTCTCTCAGTTTATGGTTTTGAAAATATTTTGCGAATAAATTTTTATTTTTATTTTGGTCGTTGGTCCACTTTTACACACGACCATCCATTTAATATTAATATTTAATATAAATATATAATAATACGGTAATTATGCAGATTTTGTAAGTGATTGTCACAGTGATGGGCAATAGTTAACTAAAAGTAGTTAACTATTTAGTTAAACTACTAGTTTTCAGCTAAGTGCCCATCACTGGTGATGTGTAGAATTTTAGCTTCATTCACACACATTCAATATTGCAGTTTTTTATTTTTATTGATTACGAACTCTTGGCACGGGTGCGTAATCGGTGTCTTTCGTTTGCTTGACTTTGCCCTACTTGTTTACGGGTTTTCCATACGTGTGCGACGTAATAAATGACTTTTGTTTAATGTTTAATTTTTGATATAGTATATCATGCCAAGGCATCTCTATACTTTACAACAATGCATATAATACACAGGCAATGTTACACAAGTTATGCAATTAAAGGTCACTGGTTAATCACACCTTTAAAACAATTATACTGTTATTTTTGATCAATCAATCAATCACTCAATCAATACGGGTTTAGGGTCTGTTTCATCATCTGACGACGATATCAGGAACGTCTCCAACAGCATTTGTAAGCACTACTAACCGGTCCACTCAAACGCAGTTAGTAAATCACAAGTACTGAAAGAGAGCAGAAGACAACACTGGTGAATTGACAGTGAATAACAATTATCATAAGCATAATAAAATAAAATAAAAATTCACCAACCATTGAAGACGAGTCCTTTAGACCTCTCAAGGAACAGGGGCCCATCTCTTACATTGTGGCCTGACCTTGTGATGTTGTCTGCCAGTATAGCGTACGTATAGGTCAAGTCATACAGGTACAAGGTTGCCGTGTTGTGCTGTGTTAGTTAGTTAGTCATTTTATTTCAAAACCACAATAAAGCAATCATTTACACATCATCAGTGAACAGAGAACAAACAATCACGATATGCAATTAGATAATGTAAATCAAACTAAACAATTAGGTGGCTTTAAGGTTTCCTGAGGAATCTTTCGGCCATCGAGCAGGACACCTTTATGATAAAATAAAAATGTAAAGTGTCATGAATGAACTAATTATTATTCAGAGTTAATTAGGGAATTAATTAAATTGATAATAATATAATTTAAATTCAACAATAAATCAGATAACATTACTAATGTAATATGTATGACCTCAAACAGTTACTGTGAAACAGTATTCAACAATCAATCAATGAGGTAAGTTTTACGTCCCGCTTCAGAAGCTCAGTGGCTTCCCTTCGAGGCGTCTTTTTATTTGAGTTGATTTTACTCAGGATAGTCATTTGTCTATGTCACTACAACTGGTCCACGTTAGACTCAGGAGTCGGAAGGGAGGGATTGAAATTATTTAGGAGAATCATCCACACGTCAGCTACTAGTTATTGGTTGAGATCGCCACACACCAAAGCACACCAGGTTGTACGTTGTACATTGAATTTATTATTTTTTTAATGAATGAATGAATGATGGATGGGGAATGAATGAATGAGTGAGTGAGTGATGATTGAGAAGTTGTATGATTATGATACATAGTATGAAAGAAGATGCAATTAGATGTTGTGAGTTATATTGTAACTTTTAGGGATTTGAGGTAGATGGAGAACAGACTCCTAGAATATCTTTAGTTTTCCAAGATCTATAATACCTTGACTAGTAGGGTCAAATCTTTCAATTGCATTTTGACGCAGAAATTTCAATCTTTCTTTTAGCGGAGGTACTTGAGACACATTGTAAAGAAATTCATTAGTGGTACCCATAGGAGCTTTAAGAATGATTCTAAGGATTTTACGTTCTATTACTTCTAGATGATGTGTATGGTATCTGTCTTCTTCCGTGAAGGCTACATATTCAAGAACAGGACGAATAAATTGTTTGTAAATTTTTATCAGAGTGGTTAGGTTTGCACCCCAGTTCTTACCTCTAAGGGCTTTGAGTAGATTAGCTCTGTGATGAGCACTTCCTGCTTTTTGAAAACAATGTGCTTTGAATCTATTCTGTTTACTGATTGTTAGGCAAGTAGTGTGAGCGAATCACTTTCACCAATCTTATGCCCGCAGAATTCCAATTGTGTTTGGAATTTATGTGGACAAGCCTTAAAGGTAAAAAGTTGTGTTTTAGATGCGTTCATTTTAATGCGCCATTTGCTACACCATCGTTCTATGTTAGTGAGTGTTCGTTGAAGTCTAAGGTGAGAGATTTTGGGGTTTTTGGAAGTCCATCCCGTGATGTCATCCGCAAATTGACCGGCGCGACAGCCATTGACTTCACCAAGGGGCGCATCATTAACAAATATGAGCTATAGAAGGGGACTAAGGACACTACCTTGTGGGGTACCAGCATGTAAACAAACAGGATTGTTTCTCAATCTTGACATAAATTGAGCGATTAGTTAGAAAAGATGATATGATACGACAGATACCAGGAGGAAGATCTAACTTTGCAAGTTTATATCTCAGTCCGTCATGCCAAACCGAATCAAATGCCTTTTCAACATCAAGGGAGAAAGCGGTGAGATGAGATTTAACCCTGTTTTTACAAGCTTTATTGGCTCTGATTTCTTCCGCGATTCTATACAGAATGTCGCTGGCTTCTTTCTTTGGTTGATAGGCGCGTTGCACTGGTTGAAAAATTAGGCATCAGATAGATGGAATTGAAATCGTTTGCTTTTTATTCGTTCAAACAGTTTGCCAGTGGTATTTCGGAGACTAATGGGTCTGTAACTATTGATCATAATTTTTATCCTTGCCAGGTTGAGTAGCATAATGATATGGGCCTTCTTCCAGTTGGGAGGGAAGAAGTCATGTAGAATGTAAAGGTTAAACATTTTGATGAGGATTTTCAGAATGTCTTCTTTCAGATTCTTCAATACTAGAAAAGATAAACCATCAGGTCCGGGGGCTGATTCACTTTTACTTTGTGATATGGCAGACATAATTTCAGGTAGGTATAGGTCAATATCCTCCAGGAGAATATGTGGGGTTTCTGAGTGACTGAGGATTAGTCAGATTAGGCTTAATAGTGTCAGCATTAGCTCGCAGAAACTCTTCCACTTCATCTTCTACAGGGGTGCTGTGAATAAGACCTAAATGATCAGCAAATGCCTGGGCGACATCATTTCCATCAACAATCTGGGAATTATTAATATTAAGTGTGTGAGTCTGTTTATTACTTGCTTTGCTAGTTCCTGTAAGTCTTTTGAACTGTGCCCAAAATTTGCTTCCAACACATTGGTTTAGAGAACTAGTGGAATTCGCCCAATTAGATTTTCTTTCCCTCTTAAGGGTTTCATTTACTCTCCGTTGGAGTTTGTGGTAGAGGGGTTTAATGATTTGTCTTTCTGGGCAAGTTTCCTAACAATTCTTTTATACCGGATGAGTTTCACGGTTGCTGGGGTAACAGCCGAGAAGTTTCAACAAGAGGTCAGGCATTATTGAAGGCAGTTGATATAGACTTCTGCATTTCTAGGGATTTTGTGGTTAGGTTATGTTCAGTGATGGGAAAGTCAAAGTTGTCAAGAAGCGGTAGATCTGATGCGAGGTGTTCATTAAATGCGGGCCAATTGCATCTTCTCTTTATTACTATAGATAGTAGGTTATACCAAATGTGTTTGAGAATAGAAGCGAATGGCGTTACTCCGATACCAGCCCCAATCAGTACTGCCACGTCATACTTGAACACATCCTGAACATACGTTGAAAATACATTACATTTTTATACACATCCATCCCGGACGGTATCCTTAGATACGGAAACAGACGTTAAACTTAGTGATCCTGCGAGTTTAAACTAACAATGACGGGGATGGAGCGAGTCGGCACCCTTGGCAAGCAAAAACAACAACGTCAAATCTAGTCTTTATGTCTGTTTTAATACTGAGAGCCTATAAATTCTAATGAACAGCACACATTGTTAAAACGTCAGGACTCCTGGGTAAGGTGTGTAATGGGTGCCTGGCAGGTTAATTAATTACTCCAATAAGTTTCCAAGTGGTGCTTCATTGCTATAAAGGTCTGATTAACCAATATGGCTATACCAATATCTATTCTTTTTCATAAATGTGTGA
>JAQFZF010003121.1:0-11659 GCA_034695365.1 Enchytraeus norvegicus
GAAGTGGAAAAAATAAGTTAAATTTCATATTTTCATTAATATTTCACAAACGACTATTTTCACTCATCAGAAGTCCCCTAGACATTGGCAACCTGTAGAAACCGCGTATTTGAATATCCTAACATTGTATTATGAATATGCATAGTAACCATGGCCTACGTCCGTACAATGTGCTGAATTGTTACTACGGTATAACATTTACAGAAACATGTAGCTAGAATTCTGAAAGGTTTTCAAATACATAATGAAAAGAAAGTTTCATACATGTCGTCCCTGATGTCGTCGTCAGATGATCAAATGACCGTTATATTCGCATTGATTGATTGATTGATGTATCTAATGCATGATAATGATGTATGATAATATCCAGCGTTCAGCTTTGAGAGCTAATCCTTGACTTGTAAGCGACGGTTTCAAGTCCCAACCGGGTCCGTCTCTGACAGTTGCATTGGATACGAAAACAGACGTTAAATTAGCTGTGGAGCTTTGCTTTGGTTTTTTTACTTAGGCTTGCATTACATGCGCACAGGTGAGAATTCTCATTACAACGATGGCAAAGTAGCCACCCTGCAGATCCTATAATACACCAATCTTCGCAATCTTCTGTAGTAATCACCTGGACTCAATCAGAGAGTAAAATCTCGGATGTACAACGGGCCAACCAAGCCCACCATCCCTTCGTGAGTCGTATACTTGGGAGTAATTAGTACGTAGTAGGTTTACTGTGGAAGATTGCGAAGGTTACCACAGGTCTGGCGTATATGATTCAATTACCAAGTTGGATTGTATAGAGTGGGGTTTACGACCTCACCGTCGGATTAATGACTATGTCACCTGTGTGCTGCAATCGCTCAGGATCAGGATCAGCTCCGCGCCTACGTTCGATAACGAATATGGCACACAACCTTTACCTTACCTTACTTGAGTGTGACTTGTAGTCAGACAAGTTAATTAGAGCTGCATGGACACCGGTGAGAAGTCATTGTTACGACGGTTAGATCGCCAGCCACAGAGACATCCTACTCATCAATCAATCAAACAATGCGAATTTAACCCCCGTTTCATCATCTGATGACGACACCACGGAAAAAAGTACTCACGAGGCTAGACGTTTATCATGTAACACAACTAGCACTATGTTAAATGTGCACACAAAGGCTATTTCTGTAAGCCTACATACTACATTCAACAGTTTTCGTTCAGTTGATGCAACACTTTACTAACATTTTACAAGTGTCTGATAGCATCACTTGCTGACAAATTATAGGCCTGACCCTATAGTATGGGATACTGTTAGTAACAGTTAAGGCATTCTCTAGATTAGCATAGGTTTAGCTTATAGCTATTGCTTTACTTATAGACCTAACTACCGAATATTAGCACAGAATATTGCCACCGAATACCTACCACCGAATGTTATCACCGAATATTACCACAGAACATTACAGTCGAATGTTACCATCGAATATTATCATTCAATGTTATCACCGAATAAAAAAGCAAAAAATATATGACATCCGCTGAGAATATTATTGTGTAAGATGGAGATATGGGAAGCTCTTTGTGCAGGATGCAATAATATATTTACCTTACTTAGGGCATTGCTGTCTTATATATAATATGAGGCTTACAATATATTTAATAATTATTAATAGTCAAGTTTTTAATTGTGGAGAGCAATTTATATCACTGCAATTCTGTTCAGAGTCTAGAGATCTGATGTAAACAAAAACTATATAAAAGAAATGAATTCTCAATTTATTTGATGTATCGACGTAGAGTTTAATCACTGTGGCGTTGTGGTCAAGTTCATAGAGTAGTTCACTTCGTAACCACTTCGTATCGGCGAAAGTAGCCTTCTAAGAAACGCTTTCTGTATAAGTAATACGAATAGGAAGCGTTCTGGGTTCGGTCCCAGATCCATCAGTTAAAAAACGCTAGCACTCATTGAACTGGTGAGTCCCGTGCCTGGAAAATTAATCTGGTATCTGCTTTTGCCTCATTGGTACGCTCTCAACGGCAAACAAATTCGGTTAATCAGTTTTAGGTAGGTAGGTTTGAGTGTGTTTAACGTTAAGATTTAGGAGCCCGAAGGGCTTCTCTTCAAGACGGCTCAACACAATCGAGCACTACCGTCACAAAGATTGGGTGAAGCTTATTACAGCTTTACTCCACAAAGTGGTCTGCAGTCTATTACAGACCACCGAGTTGGAGAATTATAGTAGTAATTTATAGTAATCAGTTTGAATGAAAGACTACAACAAAAATAGAAAAACAGAAACAAAAAGAAAGGTAGCCTAGCCATGTAAACAATGTAGGCCTACTCTGTCATTATGTACATTAAAGGAAAACTAATTTTGTCAAACTGGCTTTCAGAGGCAGCAACGTGATTGTAATGCAGTATTGGTCTGTAATACTAGAATGCTATCATCAAAATGACAAAACCGACGCTGAATTCAACTACATTCTTGAGATATGAAACAGTCGATTCGACTAGCATCCTTCAATCAATCTCTATAGTTATTCGCTAAGTTCGTAACGCTGTCACGCTCACTTAGTCTAGGTCAGTTAATGCTACTGTAGGTCAAACAGCCCTATGTATATTATAGGTCTGCAGATAAACAATAACAACCGTTCACCCATGAGCGTTCATTCGGGTCATTCAGAGCGCGTAAGTCATATTGGTATATAGGCTAACAGCTAATATTTGAAACACCAATAGGCCTAGGGCCTGCTTGAAATGTTGTGCAAATAGCATTTATTAAAGGCTTGCTTACTAGTAATAATTATTATTAGATCTATTCGTAGATAGAAGAGAGAGCATCAATTATCGCATGTAGATTGTATTGTTAAATTAGATGCAGCATTGAATAGAGAAAGTGCTGTTATAATTCAGTGTGTATCCGGGTTCAGGACTGCTTTAGTTACTTTTCTGAAATTGCTAAATTACATTTGCCCGGCTGGACAGCGCAATCTGTAACACGCTTGCTCGATAAGCATGATATCATGTCAGACTCATGTGGGTTCGAGTCCCAGGCGGGTCCGTCTCCGACAGTATTATTTGGTGCGGAAACAGACGTAAAATTAAGCTTTAGTTTTACTTTTAAACACCCAATTAGAGACGTTTCTATTTGAGTATGCAGTTTAACAGTTAATGTTGTATTTTGTTTCATACTCAGAGTAGAGCGTATAGTCAAAGCATGGAAACTGATCCCCAACTATGCACGACAGCACACATGCGGCCAAATCACAGAGAGATCACACATCACAGCTTCTCTATAATCGTACGCTACACCTGTGCGTAGCTTTACAATCATAAGTAGCAGTCACCTACGTTCGAATTAGCCGATCCTAGCTGGGGTTAGAGGGCTTGGTTGCCCGTTTCACATCCGAGATTTTATATCGTTGACTGATTAGACTGGAAATCGAAACCGAACCATCTGAGTAAAATTTGACCCAATTGACCGACGTGCTTAACCGATGCGCCACGGTGTCCGCATTATGTACAGTAGGCAACTTAATGTTCTATAAAATTACATACGTGTGGAGCAGGCCCTTTGGCCGCTCTCTCGACTTGGGAGGAGGGCAAAAGGAGGACCCTGGCCATACATAAATTTGTGTTACCTCGCTCCCCCCCTTCTTAAAAATTGGAAATTGGCAAAATAGGAAAAATGCAGATGGGGAAAAAAGAGAATAAATAAGGTTAACATAAGAAGAGAGGACACCAAAATCAAAATATCGACACACAGGACTCCTGTTGCAGGAGTACCAATAAAAATGAAGTTGTCGCCCCCTCCAGACCTGTAACTTGCACAACCAACAACTTACACCTGCAACAAACTACACAACCAACAACTTACACAACCAACAACTATCAATCAATATCTTACAACCAATCTCTCTATATATTGCTGTGTGCACTGCTCAACGGCAGGTCCATGGCATGTACCTGTAGAGTTTGTACGCAATAATTATTTCTTGGTAACAGTTTCATTTCATGAGGGGTCTCCTTAACCAGTAACTGGGTTAGTTCGTGTGCTTCTGCGAAACACGTGCAGCTTTCGGTTGGTCTATTTTTTATGTTTGCCGGATTCAAAACAGCAATAACTTGCATGTACAATAACACACAACCAATAGCTTACTATATTTCATTCCATATGACGTAGTTAAGTTGCGGTAGGCCTACTACTTAATTACTAATAAATAATAATTAAACTTAAAACCACTTATTAATTTTGTGTTATTTATCTTTTTCTATTCGTAGCCTAAATCGTGAATTTAGCTAAATCAGTGAAATCAGTTCTTTGTTCACTGAAAATGTCCAAGATATTATGATTGCAATATTGGAGTTTTTAATAACACCACTAACTAACTAAATTTAAAACGGCCAGATAGATAATAAGTTTAGGCCTATAGCCTTGATAAATAGCTCGTATAGGCCTGGCCCTATTACCGTTTTTCTTGAGCACTGCGCAATAATTGAAAGACAATAAAATTGTAAATTGATACTAAGAGTGTACCAGGGCCTATAGAAATTTGTTTGATAGATCTATCGACTACATGGAATAGAGATCTTTAAACGCTAACCACTTCAGAGAATAGCGGAGAGCTTATTTTGCTTGTTCACGTGGAAATAACATTGTAGTTCTAATTTTGATTATTTCTACTTTTGATATCGTTATTATTTGGGTCTAAGTTAAGGTTTTGGACACAGGGCTAGGGTTAGGGTTTAGGGTTAGGATTAGGGTTTAGGGCTGGGGTTAGTATTGGGGTTTAGGAATAGAGTTACAGTTGAAAATACATATTTAAAAAAGTCGAAATTATCGCATTTAACTTTGCCAATGTTATTTCGGCGTGAACAAGCAAAAGTTCCTAGCGGAGAGAATGGCTTAAGTTAACCCGTTGGACACGGTGACAAGAAATAAACGGATAGCCCCTAGATGAGAATTGCCTATATCCGGATTACGTCAACTTTTGCCAACCGAAGCGAATTCAAAGGCCTATTTCGACTTACCCATAGGGCGATAGGCAGTGGTCAAAGTGGTTCTAGTTAGCAGGCGGAACGCTACTTTCAAACGATTCTGTAACGAAAATGTCCTTTAAAACCGGTAGTGCACACTGCACAGTGCACACTGCACAACACGCGGTCGGCGGACCAAATGCGGCCCGCCGAGCCAGAGGCGAAGGGGAACTTTTATTATTGGGGGGGGGGCTGGATTTTACTTCTGTCCGAAATATTTTCGAAATTTTATTCTTGCCGAAAAATGCACAAAATGTCCGAATTAACAACGAAAAATCCCCCGAAAACGATGAAAATTGCAAAAAACGCCGGGAATTAACTATGAAAAACGCCCCAAAATGATGCAAAATGCTGAAAATTCCCGAAAAATGCGTGTTCAAATTGCACTTTTGTCCGAAAATAGTAGACGCCCGAACATTGGAAGGGGGGAGGGGCTGCAGCCCCCCCCCACCATTTCTTACGTCTATACCCCGAGCCTTGCCATATGGCCTGCCAAGGGTTGGCATTAATTTTTTTGGCGCTAACATTTCTTTATGTCAAAATAGCAATTGTTTTAGAAAATTATGAGTATTTCACGGTAATGAGGGGTCTACCGTCCCGAAATGTTTTAGCCCGCTATATTTCTTCTTAGCTCTTTAGAATTTTATGCGGCCCTTCGGTTCATCGAGGTTGTGCACCACTGTTTTATACAATGGCACGTCATAAGTACTATAGAATAGTACTGTATAGTACGTATGAAATATACAGTAGACTGCACTGTATAAACTGTACACTGTACAGTGTACTGTACACTGTACATTTTATACAGTATAGGCTACTATATAATAATTATTTATCTCTCTAGTGCATTGCCTAGTAGCAGGTTCAAGGCATATATATATATATATAACGTGTCCATACCTCTCTATTCTCAGTTTTTCTTTTCATATCCATTTTGAATTGTTATCCAGTCATCACTTCATCCAGTATTCCTATGATATTATTGGTCTTCCTCTGACGCTTTTTTCAAACTTTCTAACCTCTATTACTTCATTCAACAAACCCTTACGTCTTAAAAGCGAATTATCCAACTCTTCTTTCAACTTCTTAATATATTAATCAGATGTCTTTTTACTTCAACTTTCCCAGGACCTCTTCATTTGTTATTATATCAGCCCAATAACGATCTTTCCCATCCTTTTTCAGAACCACACTCCTCACAACAACGTTATCAGCTTCTGCAATAGGGCCCTACAAGACTAATACTACTAGTGTATGCTTCACAGTATGCATGGGCAGCTCCGCAGAAGACAGTCTGACAGGTCTATTAACCTGTTAAGCATTCCGAAAACAATACGGTACTACAAGAGGTGGAACTACACTTGTAGCATCTGAAGCTCATCTCATAAGTCATCTCAGGACTCGGAACGCTCGACAAACCTGCCGAAACGCTAGATAGACCAGCCGGAACGCTCGACATAGCACCCGGAACGCTCGGCAGAGCAACCGGAACGCTCGACAAAGCAGCCGGAACTCTCGACGGAGCAGCCGGAACGCTCGGCAGAGCAGCCGGAACTGCGTTCCGGTGCGTTCTGGCTCACTTTGACCACTGGCTATAGGCCTACACGAAATTATCTTGAATCACAATCAAATTGCTCAGTCAATCCTAGCTTTAGCATAAACAAAAAAAAACACGATGACCTACAGCCTACAGAACGGACAGAGAACGAGAAAGAATTAGAAACTTATAATGTCATTTACTATTGTAAGAAAACAACGTGTGCTCGACTTGACGCTGATGGTTCTTTGAACTACTTTCGGGAGGTGCAAAAGACGCTAAAATCGGGCCAGTGCTCTATTTAAGTAGCCTACTTGCAACATTCACAATCGTTTATCTTCTACCGTGGATCCCGATAGCTGTGGACACCATAAAACTAAAAGTCTAAAGGTTTAAACAGAATTTGACGTCAGGTTCATTTGCCGATGGGTAATGGTGCCGAGCGTAAGGGTGTCAACTTTCACTCTGATGTAAGTGATGGAATTCAAGTGAAGCAGGATCAAATCCCACGTCAGTCAGCAAATTACCCCATCACCCTTGGCACGGGTGTGTAATCGGTGCCGGTAGGTTCGTCGTGTATCTGCGCTAGCTGCCATTTGCCCTCTTCAAAAAGCAAAGGTGCGATGAATCATGGAGAGGAATAGAAGAGAAAACAAAATAAAACAGAAACTAAGAAAAAGGCAAGCTTTGTAAATAGATTCGTCCTGTCATCTGCCGAATACAAGAATAGTAGAAAAAAAAGTCGCGGCCTAACGGATACATCAGTGACGTGGAATCCCTGGATTCAAACCGTGCGCCAATGGAATGCGAGTCGGACACTGCAGAGAAAAAACGGAGGATTTATTTTTCAGCAGATATTCTACATGTAGACATAGGCCATAGTAGGCTAAAACTTATATATGTTATTCTAAAAAGCATTTAGGTCTAACTCGGTTCAAAACAATATAATCGCAGGACAAAAGTCCAGTGCCTATTTTTCTGACAGGCCTAACTTAGTTGTTTAGACGATACAATGCCTGAGGTTCTCATCCTATGATAAGCAGATGATCAGTTACATGAGGTCTGGACCTATGATTAATCATATCACTTTAATCCTGTCAGTTATTCATTCAGGGTGTAACTTCTAATGCTCAATTAATCGATCGATCAATCAATGAGGATCTAACGTCCGGTTCCTCACACCTCACACCGGGGACTTTTTTGTCAAAGAATTTGCAGATATTACAATTATATTTTCAATGAGTGTTTTTACCATGGGTGTAAATACCAATGTGAGTTTTTCTTTAATAAAAACGATTCATTAAGAAGGAACATAATCGTGGCCCGGCTAGCCGATATCGACTTAATTGAAAGAGGCGCTATATAATTATTACTGCAGAGGTTTACCGCCTTAAGCCTCTGAAGTGCGATTGAGAGCCTCTGCCAAAGGAAGATGGTCTCTCGCTGATCCCGGGTATGCAATGTAATCAGTCAGCATATTCCATCAATGAATTAAATCAGCTCCATCGGGGTTCGTCGGGCCCATGGTCTCCATACCACCGGAATCAACTCATACCCACTGGCTTGGTCCCGATATTTATCCAGTTTTCTGACGACCGAAATTTCAGCTGCCCCACCTGCAATCACCGACGTAAAAGGTCATATTTTCATAAAACTCGTATTTTCTATAGTCGATATAGACTCATATAGTCGTATATAAATTTGTCTCACACGGTGGCGAAGGGAGGCCTACGATTATCATTCGAAAAAGTTTATATTTTGATTAAATAATAGGAGGCACCTAAATGTGTTAAAATAATTCCAATTCGAAAGGATCAGAACCATATTATAGGGTTACCAATAGTCTGCTATGGGTAATGTGTGGAATCGTAGACTCATTGAAATGTTCGATGACTGTTTGTAGAAGGAGCGAAAGTCTAAATTAAACAGATTAAGCCAAAGAACAGGCCTATGCCTATTTGTGGTATATGGCCTTGTTCATGCAAGAAAACTTATGGAGCAGGCCTAACATAACAGTAATATTATGAAGTCTACTCAGGCTATAGGCACTGGCACCTAAGCTAGGCTTGTTGATACGCTGATAGCCTGATAAGGACTTGCTTGTTATGGGCTACTGTTATTGGCCAATGTGCCAGTAGGTTTACAGGCTTCATGCATTTAATTTCTCTAGTAGCCTTTCTTAACATTACCGTTTCAATAATTAGAGTATTCGATTTTTTTTAAATCGGAGAGCTTGAGAATAGACTAACCGAAAATTGAACAGTGCACCTGTTTTGTATAAAGCCTACTCAGCAATCACAGAAGAATGAGGATAGCAACCGATTAGGCGTCTCGACTTTCGGACTGGACTGTAAGATGTAGAGTCGAATCCCTGGCTCGCCCGTTACTAATCTAGGCCTTTTTCAAGATACGAGAAGGACGTTGAACCCATCCATGCCTTATGACTGTGCATGTATCTCATATTTTTCTCTTCAGTTTATGCATTGGCAAGTGTGTTCTGGTGGTATAGCGCACAATACTTTCGGTTGCACGGTCTGCTTGAGACGTCCCTGACATCGCCCTCGGGTGAAGAACTAACATTAAATTCTAACTGTATTGTATTGTATTGTAGGTTATTCATAAAATTAATCTACATCGTGATGTACGGATAGCACTCTAATAATATGCCTATGTTGATGTCGTAGGCTTCTTGCTACACTACATACCGGTATTCTCCAATATGACTGATGTAAAAGGATTTACATTATGGAACCAATTACAAAAGTGTCAACTGTTGGTGTGGGTTGTAACCCTCTTTACCTCGTTCAACCCAGTCTTTGGTGCTCATCTGTTGATGACCCCTTTCATGTATCCCAGTCACATCAACCAGCACATCATTATAGGCTCAGAACTGCTCAGAAGAGGTCACAACGTCACAATCCTGCTCTCGGAATCATTTCCATCACGAAAAGACATCCAGAAAGATTTCCGGATACTAACCTACGCCACCAAACACCAAGATTTCTACACCATTCCATCGGAAGAGGCCGATGCCATCATGGAGAGAGCCACCAGGATAACACCAATACAGGATCTACGGTGGCATTCGGATAGTTTTGAGTCGCTGTGTCGTAATGCGCTGGAAGATGAGAAACTGTATGTGGAGTTGGAAAAGAGTAGGATAGACCTTGCAGTGGTAGACGGATTTTGCTACTCTAGATGTCACTATATACTTTTACATAACCTCAAAATTCCATATGTTTCCACCCTAACAACCTATGAGCCTTGGGTGTTGAGAAGTCCATCTTTGCCATCTTTTGTTCCATTTCAAATGTCCGTGGGACCTTACACTAGCAGCATGTCACTTTGGGAAAAGATTCGCAATCTTTATACAGCAGTCGACTGGGCTGCATTTCCACAAATATCCTTTCTGGAAGATGCTTTTGTTCAGGAGTATATTAAAACGGAGAGAAACGATCCACTTGTGACCTATTCCCATTTATCAAGTAATTCCCTGCTCTGGTTGATCGATTCAGATTGGACTATGGACTACCCCAGACCCACTATGCCAAATGAAATAAATATCGGGGGCCTTTCGACTCAGCCGGCCAAACCCCTATCAGGGGATATCCAGAAATTTGTGGAGGGAGCCACAAATGGTTTGATTCTGGTAACTTTTGGTGCTTATGATGGACTTTCTCCAAAACATGCGGACAAACTTTTGGAAACTTTTAGAAGAATCACTGAACACCGAATACTAATGCGCTGCTCTAAAGATTTACCGCAAGAACTAAAAGACTCCATACCAAAAAACGTTATGATTTCTAAGTGGGTTCCTCAGAATGATATTCTCGGCCACCCAAACACCAAACTGTTTATAACCCACGGAGGGGCCAACGGTCAACACGAGGCTCTATATCATGCCGTGCCCTTAATAACTCTGCCCCTAATGGCCGACCAACCCTACAACGGTCTAAGGGCCCAGTACTTTGGTTGTGGCTTGATGCTCAACTTTCTGACCTTCACTGCCGATGAGTTGGTTTCGGCTGTTCGAGAAGTCATCGGGAACAGGACGTATTCGGATAATATGGCCGCAAGGTCAGCGGCATACCGCGGGGCCAGGGAGACCCCGCGGGAACGGGCGGGGTGGTGGATAGAGTACGTGATGAAGTACGGGGCAAACCACCTCAGAGCTCGGGCTCTGGATATGCCTTGGTAAGAATTTATGTTTCTGCAATTTATTTTTTCCGTACCGGTATGTATTCACACGTGTCAGACCACATGCTAGTTTCCTTTCTTAGTTGCTGTTTTTGTGTTCAGTATCGTATAAAATCGTATTTATGCCATCATTGCAAGGATGTTAGATTACTCTTCATTCAACAGTCCACTACCACATTAATCGTTGAGTGCGCCATCGATCAATGTGGTGTTTTTGACGTCCCTTACATAATCCATGGCAGAGGAAGCGAACCTTAAATCTTTCTTATTATTCTCATCATTGATAGCTTTCATTCATACTGATGATATAAATGCAAGTTAAATGTGATACTGATCGACGGTGTTCTCTATAATTAATTGAATCTATGTCAAGGCATATATAATCTTATATTTGTTTGTTTAGGTACGAATATTTGATGCTGGACCTAGTCCTAGTGCTAATTGTTCTACCGGTTGCTCTGATAACTTTCTCTCTCACCTCCCTGCTCTGCTGCTGCAGAGGACAGTCGAGGACTGGTGGAAGGAGTGGAGAGATGAAAACTGCAGATAAGTCTAATGATAAGAAACAAAAGTAATTTAACTATGCTTCTGAAAGTGCTATAAGTAATCTAGGATGGTTACTGGCTCGAATCTGCCACATCGAATGTGGCCTTTCTGCCCTCCATTGCTCATTAGTGCTACTGTTGCATGGAGCGGCCCTTTGAAGAAATACGTTTGGATTGATTATTTACGAGTGAAACGTGTTTAGAACGTGTTTCCGTAGATTGCAGGGTGCTTAACATCATATTCAGAAGCACTATACTTCTCTTTAAGACCGCTCAACACACTCTAGCTACCGCCAAAGAGATTAGCATAAAGGGTACAGCTGAATTTAACGTCAGTTTCGCGTCCTAACGGCCACATCA
>JAQFZF010003122.1:0-11659 GCA_034695365.1 Enchytraeus norvegicus
GATAACGAAAATCTAACTGTTAATACTGAAGATCAAATTGAACAGTTCTGATTTTTTAATCTTCGTTCACTATTTTGGCATGCATACAAGGCAGGAGTAGCAATATACACACAAAGTAAACATAAACTAAAAATAATCACACCTAGTGCAGGATCATGAAATGGTCCACTCTCTATAGTTGTTTTTGTGCTGTAGTATTTCTTCAAATTGTCCACTGTGTGTATCAAAAATACTGTAAAGTATTTTGAAATTAGAAATATCAACCATTGTGAAACGTGTGGTGTGCGTAGTTAGTATTATGTTTCAATGCTATACTTCTCTAAAATTGTTGTATCTCTTTAAATTGTATTTGATACTAAACTTCTCTAAAATTGTTGTGTCCCTTTTTTAAATTAAAGTGTATATGACATTATTGTGATTATAGCACCGGTTGGAGGTAAGGTAGGGGTGAGCCCAGCACAGACAAGCAAGCTGATCAAACCAATGACAACAGTGGTAGAGGAGCAGACATGCAGACATACAGACAACCAGCAGGGCAACAATACCGGTGCTGATGTTAGTACTCTGTATGTGTGTGTGTGTGGATGTGTGTGTGTGTGCGTGCATGTCTCTGTGTGTGTCTCTGTATGTGTGCATGCATGTCTGTGTGTGTCTCCGATGGTGTGCGCTATATTCAAGTGTGTTTAGGCCTACATGTATGTAGAGATAAAAGGTCCATTCCGTCCATTCGCCTGATGGCGAGCTAGCGATGGAGGATGATTTGTTGGAGAAATCTCCAACAAACCACAAATTATGATTTCACAAGGGCAGATGACCAGATCTGATTACAATGAACACATATGACTAGGGCAAAGACCGGTGTACTCATCAGGGTTGAGTGGACCCAGATGTGAACAATTTGGGGGTCACAAGATTATAATACTTCAGGAGTCGAACACATGAGACGACATCCCAGCAACCTAACCGCTTTACCACCCTCAGTCCCACACATCACAAACTTTCCTTGCGTGTATGTAGGCCCTACCTGTGTGTAATTTATCCATACTTTCTTCCATGATTTACATACTCGCCACTTGTACTTGAGTATTTGAGTATGAAAATTAATTAATCAGTTGTAATTTTTCAATTAAATATTCAAGGTTTATCGTTAGTTTTCCAACTAATTATTATGTTAAAGATGTATCTATTAATTATATAATTGTCTGTGTTTCGTTTCTTAATTAGATTACTTTTGATAGATTAATTAATTAGATTACTTTGTATATCTTGCTGGCTTAGTGGTAGCATTGTGGACTTTCAACATGACGTCCGGGGTTCAATTTCCGGTAGAGCCAATCAGAGAGTAAAATCTCAGACGTACAAGTGGGATCGATGATCACTGCATAGAGCGCAAAATGGGTCTTAAACAAGCATCTGATGCTTCCTGACCCATATCCCTGTTATTATTATTATAGTTTCAATTTGATGACAACTACACTCTATATCTATTTTCAGTATGACGACTACTATACCAGCGTGAAGCCAGACGATGGTAAAATAAGTCCAAGTGGAAGCAATGAAAATTGTCTGCAGACATTCCACTCATCAGCTGAGGGGGGAGGTGGTGAGGGTGGTAAGATGCCTCCATCCAGTGTGGTGGCTTCTCAGAACAGCCCAACCCAGCATGCTAAAACCTTCACCCCCAGTGTTGCGTCGAGTGGCTACGCCTCTCAGGCTCTTTCCTCCTTAACATTAAGCTCAGAGGACTCGGTGAGCTGTCAGAGCAGTGAAGACCATTCGGGAGAAACGCCTGCTGGAGAACTTAACGACTCTGATGATAGAATTAACATTGATGAGTATAATCCCACCCTTACAGACTCTGACTCACAGGAAACTGTCATGGTGGCCAGTATTACGTCTGACTCTGCACTTTCTGTTGTTAATGCTGACTCAGCACTTTCTACCGTTAATGCTGACGATGAACTTTTAAACGTTAATACTGACTCTGCACTTACTGACGGTAATGCTGACTTGGCACTTACTAACATTAATGCTGACTCCGCACTTTCTGATGTTAATGCTGATTCTGCTCTTTCTATCGCTATTGCTGACTCTGCATTTACTGATGTTATTGCTGACTCTGCACTTTCTTCTTTTAATGGTGATCTATTTTGTAAAGGAATCGTTCCTAGTGTGTCCACACTCGAGCAAGAAAATGATTGGATTCGAGAAATAACCAATAATGAATCATCTGCCAATGATAATCAGACTGATAACATTCTCATTATATCATCATCTGAGCATGAAGATGATAAAATTCCAGAAACAACCGGTTTAGAACTTGTCACTGCTGTCTCATCTGATATGATTGAATCTCTCCCATTTCCTGCTATAACTTCTGGTGCTTCAATGGCCTATCAAGGCGATCCGGCTATTGAAAATCTGATTCCTAATCTGGCTAATTCAGTTGAGAATCATGACAAGAATCTTTCAGACAAACTGCCTAGCAGGGACTTTATCTCCCAGCAAGATTGTACAAATCATGATTCCAATACTGTGAGAGAAGAATGCATGCTAGATGCAGAATTTTGTTTAGTTGATGTAAATAATAAGAAGGAAAGTAAAGATGGTGAGCTGCAATCAAGTAGTAAGGCTTCGTTTCCTGATGGATATTCACCAAACCTTTTGCTAGAATTTTCACCTTCACACAATGCTAATTTTTGTGAAAATACAGAAAACACTAATGGTACACACCAATCCAGTCAGAGTGTTTTATCTAGCACTGCTACCAGTGAAACAGATAGTAGTACTAGTCCATTAGAGCATAACAATTCGTGTAATAGTAAAAGTTATGGAGATGGTTCAGCTAATGAAAATTATATTAACCAATTGTTGTATCATAATGATATTGCAGTGCTGGATATTGAATCCAACGCTGTGCATTCAATGGATGAACAACAAGAATTCAATTCATGTCCTACTATCTATGATAAGTCAGAAACTACTGCAAACAATTTGCTAGATATTGCTGAATGCTATCAAAATTCCAGTACTACATATGACGTGCAAAACAAGGGAGAGCTGCAACAAAATGCAACAGGTTCTAATTTGAATGAATCAATCAGTACAACCACCTGTACCTCAATAGAAGTCATTAGTCCAACCAGAGTTAACGAGGAAGTACGAGGCAACACCCCGGACCTACTAAAGTCTGCTGTCTGCCTCCCCGCTGATGTGTCACAGCAACTCAAGCTTCGTTCAGGGGAGAGGGGTGGTGGAAGGGCGGGGCCGGTGAGACCTGGCTGCAGGCCAGCGTCCATGATGATAGAGGGCGCCATAGACGAGATGAGTCAATCAGTGGCAGGGTCCATGGAGGAAACTGGCAGTCTGTGTAGTCTGAGTTCTGGTGAATGAAGCTAGCTATGTTGTAATTAAGAATAATTAATAAATTAGTTAGTTGATCAGTGCTGTAACATTTTGTTATTGTTTTCTAATTTGAGTAGAGATTTAATTGTGCAACATTTTAATGTACAGCAGAGTAATTGTGCAGAATTTTTATGTGTAGCATACATATGTATTAAAGTAGCGCAACGGCTTAATTGTTACTGTCAGTTGTCAACAGATAATTAATTATCAGTTAAATAGTGTTTCTCAATATGCTTTGAACAGTAGTTTTGAGAACACAGCTACAACATTTATCCATTGAAGGCAAAGGTTGTATGGCATTTTCCTTACCGAACTTAGGGCCGGAGCGATTGCTGCACGCAGGTGACATAGTCATTATTCTGACGGTGAGGTCGTCAACGTCATTCTCTACAATCCAAGGTGATAATTGAATCACATACACCAGACCTTTTATTCATTTTGAAATATAAATGTTTTCCACTATGTTATAATCTTGAGATGCATTAACAATTATTTGTTTATTTTAATTAGACGCCAAAATCAGTGGCATAGCCGGGTTATCATACCAGGGGGAGCGACATTTTTTTTAAAGGCCCTTCAAAAAGAAGAATCAACTTGTGTGTTTTTAAATGTAACACAGGGGGGTGGGGGCAGGAGTCACAGCCCCTTGGGTTTAAAAATTTGTGTAAAATTATGTCTTAAATCTGCCTGTTTTACTGTAGTCAGCCACTGGAGTTGCCATATGCTGCACCAAAATGCAGCGGTCCTATAAAAGTCCTATTGATCGATCCAGATGCCTAGGCCTACATGTATTTAATGGGCGAGTAGGGTGGATGGTATATGACCCCCTCAATTTACATTTTTTGCATTTATTCAGCATGTTATGCAAACTTGGCAACCCCTGCTCCATCCCCTTCAATTTATAATAAAAATTAAAATATGCCTATCTATCAGGGATTTATCAAGAACAATTCTCATTCAAAATATGTCAGAGACTAATGATGAGAGTAGAGCCAGCGAGTAAAAAACAAGATTTAAAAAAAAATCACCCTCCAAACACATTTTTCTCCTTTCAGAATATCCGGGTTCCACAGGCGCCTAAATCCATATTGTGAAGAAAATATCTATGTATATATAAGCCTAGGTCAAAGACTGAATGCAATAACTGAAGAAAGATCATCAAATACATATTTTTTACGGCCTGCCTTTTTAAGAACCAAAAAAGAATTTTATCCTTGAAAAAGATCCCGTGTCGGGTAAAAAGGCCTGCACCCCCCTGGCTACTCTACTGGCCAAAATGGGTTAGACAATCCTGTGAGAATCACTGTTAATACAATATACAGGCATACAATAATATAAAGCGTTTACTAACAGCAATATTACTCAGCATACCGATCTGCTTGCAATATTCTACTCGCTTATCAAATTTAAATTATGTATGCGCAGGAGCTACCATGAGCAGCGGTGCCAAGGGAGAAGAGTTTGGTAGCATCAGTTCGTTTGGCAGCCACGCTGACCTACATCGGCTGCACGACAACAGCCCGCTACCTGATTGGGTGAAGGTTGGCGAGCCTGTTACAGTTCTCTCTACACAGGGCGGAGCTAAGCCCGGGGTCATTCAGTTCATCGGACTGACAGAATTCTCTGCTGGGAACTGGGTGGGGGTGGAATTGGATACTGCTGATGGTTAGTGTACTGATATATATTTATTATTTATAAGTATGTCATACTGGCTTAGTGGTAGCGTCGTGGACTTTCGAAGATGATGTCCGGGGTTCAACTACCGGTAGGGTCGAACCTCTGTTAAAAAAATCTCTAACGTAGCGATGGGACGGTTGTTAGCAGCATAAGTCACGAAATGGGTCTTAAATAAGCATCTGAGTCTCCCTGACCCGATATTCCATTATTATTATAAGAATCGTAAGTAAAATAAGTATTCACGTTTGTTTGATCTGAATCCTTTTAAAAGATAATTATTATCATTGTTATATTTTGTGCTTTCTTGTTTTCTGTTTCATTTATACTCTGGCTAGTCAGTTGTATGAATAAAGATTTACAAATAGAGATTTACAGGGTGAGGCATCAAAAATTTATTATTATGAATAAATGTGTTAATTTTTGCTTTGTATTATTTGTCATTAGGTAAGAATGATGGAAGTGTGAAGGGTGTAAGATATTTCCGCTGCAGGCCTCATCACGGCGTGTTTGTGCGGCACGATAAACTGCTTCATGATCGCAAGCGCCGCAGCGGTGCGCGTGTCATCAATGCTAAGTTACCGAGCAGTGCACGGCGCAGCATGGGCAACCTCGCTACAGCCGCTAGTCAGCCATCTAGTGGAACCACAACTTCTTCTTCTTTCATGAGGCCTACTGCTGCGAGTGCTGCTAGACACAAATAAATTCATAAGAATAGATATCGGTGCATTGAGTTACCTGTCGTTATTATCAATGTAGATATTGAAATCTGTAGTTGCTGTCGGTGGATGAAATCACAGAAATCAGAGGCTGTTACGAAGATTTGAATAACTTGTCATGTTGTCATGAGTGAAATCAAAGTTAGATGATTACTAGATGAAATGCAAGAAAAACTAATTTAAGTGTGAGAGAATGTAAGAATATTGAGAGAGAGAGGGGGGGGGGGAGAAAGAGAGAGAGAGAGGGGTGGGAGGGAAGGAGGGAGAAAGAGGATCATGGTGGGGATAGAGAAGAATAAAGGCATGTTAAAAGTGTTTATAAGATGAAGAAATGCTAGTGAGCATACTCCAGTAAAATTTGTAAATTCACTCAGTGAATGTAGTTGAATGCTTCACTATTTGTTGTACAATATAAATAAAATATCTGCAGTATTATTTCTGTTAAATGAATATTGTGACCACTATGTGTTAACTACAATAATAATTTTGCTATTCTTTAATGTATTAATAATATTAATACATATATGTTATATTTGCAATAGGTTGCTTCTGCAGTATATTCAATGGTTTAAATTGTGCAACATTGCTTGTGTTATATAAATAAGAAAATATAAATCTGACTATTTGTATTATAAAATAAAGAAATTTGTACAGATAAACTTGCACATACAATACATGTTCAATACATACAATACATACATACAATACATACAATACATGTTCTTACAGATGTATTTGTATCATTTGCTTCAAAATTTGTGTTAATACTTTATTTCTGAGCAATGATTGCTGGTACACCACCAATGTTGTGTATGATGGTTCTAGTTGTTTAATCCAAGATCATGTGTTAAAGCATACAATTTTAATAATTGTACTTCTGATGAACATTGACTTTCTTTTTATGTAGTTCATTTTGTCGCAGTATTGATGTGTCTTAATATTGTAATAGCGCAATATATGCGCAAAGACATTCGGTATAGTGAATCATACTATTATGTTGTGCATTTATTTGTATAGGGCCTAATCATTTATGTGGTTCTTGAATTACAGCGGTATTCCTAATGAGTAGTTTATAAAAGTAATTATTAGGCCTATCAGTTATTTATAACTCTATAACATCGTCTGTTGGAGCTGGGGAGTAATGCTGAGTTTGTGCTTGATTAGATTGAGTGACAGATTGATTTTGTGATTGACAGATTGGGTGCTTATTTTCATTGATTGATTTGTATGGCATTTGGGCTCATCTTGGTAAGATTAATGATATTATTGAGTCAATTTAATATTTTTCAGATTTTATTCAAATTGGTATTAGAACTCTGTGCAACTTATCTGAATGTTATACCTTTGTGCAAGATTGTCAGTTATTTCCAGAAGTCATAGATGCTATGCCAATTTGATATTCTAATAATTACATTAATACGGAAGTATGATATTTCTGTATGAACGTATATTAGTAAATACTTATTTGTGTACGATGAACTGTCATGTATCGCTTTTGCTTAAATACGTTAGACTATTTTACTCCTTTTTCCGATGCTTTTCATTAGCAAAGCTGTAGTTAGTTGTTACGTCAGTGTTCCAGATGCGTTATTTTCTGTCATTCAACTTAATTCATCATCTCTACTAAAGCTTGTGTTCTATGTAGGCCTCTCTATTCTATGGCATTTTGTGTTCGGTATTTTATATTTTCTGCTTCTTTTACTGAGCCAGTTCGGCTTTGCTTCTAGAAATCTACGTACAATTGTATGCTATATAAACCTAATATTAAAATATTTCATAAATTATACAACAGTAGATAGTCTGTTTTGTGCTCCATGTACGTATTTGCTTCCAATGATATATTTACAAAGTTCTTAAGTACTTTTTCCAATAAAATCTCTATTTGAGGCATATGCTTTTAAAATTATAGAGTGTACTTGAAACGAAATACGTCCGCATTACATTACAAGAGATAAATGTGCAATTGTGCATGTTTACAAAATTGTTTTGATATCTTATTTTGCTACCAAGTTAGATTCAATCAGTTTGAATATTGATTAATCGTGACACTACTATGCATGATATTGTAGGATCTTGTATCCCATTATAAATAAAGCCAAACTACCGATTGCACTGTGTAGAGTTGGCTTGTCACCAATTTACAAATGATAGGCTTAGGCCTCCCAGCTGTCCTGAAATTCCTGTAATTTTGGCCTTGTCCTGAAATGTCCTGAAATTTGACAAATTGCCCTGAATTTCCTGAAATTCTGGAGGTTCCCAAAATATGAAAATTTTCTCATTACTTATGTACATTTAAGCTTATACTGTTGCCCGGGAATCTATCTTTTTAGGGGTTTTTATTATTTTGGTGTACATATGCACAGATTTTTAGAGGTCATATTTCTATGTACATAATATTATGCACAGATTTTGCGATGTACAGATTTTTAGAGGTAAATAATCCAACAAAATTTGTTCTCAAAAAGTGGTTTTAAGTGTTGGACCACGAAATAATCATTTTCCGGTGGTAAATGTTGTAAAAATGTTGCAAATGTCCTAAAATTATCCTGAAATGTTGGGTTTTCTGTGTCCTGAAATTTCATGGTCGGCAGCTGGGAGGCCTGTAGGCTAATAAATTGCTATTTTTTATTTTTCATATTGTTGTGCTGAATTGTATGCATTAACAGTTAAATAAATATTAATTTGTAAATTTCATTATACGTTTTTGTTGTTTAATTCTTTAAACATATCAATGTGCTAGACAGTGTGCTTTAAGTTTGATGCATTGTATGCAATGTGCAATACAATAATGTATGGAATAGGCCTACATGTAGGCCCTATAGGAGTTCGTAATCATGCACTCATTATGCATATAGTTAATTATAATTATTGATATGCGTCCAAAGCATTATATTCCCCTTCCATATATTATAAATTATACTCCAATGTACAGTGTTGTAAAAGTAGTGTAGGCCTACTTTATAAGGCTACTTCAACATATTGAGCATTAAGCTTTAATAAGCTTATAGCAATCGGTGTCATCTACGTATGTGTTTCTTCGGATGCACTCTCTTTCATGTAGAATTTTATGGTACGCCATTTAAGTATACACCGTTTAATTGTGCACTCTTTTTATGCACCTTACGATGTTCATAATAGGCCTACACAGATTATGGTACTATATAGATTTTTATGGTCCTATTTAATCAAGGCCACATTACTTTTGTAGAAAATGACAAAAATTAAGAGAAAATGACCCCGTTAAATTATATGTTTCTTTTGAGCGGCATAATAGTTCCATAAATTTCGTTTTACAATGTTTATAGTAGGTCTATACGTTATCCATGGTGCACTGATTATGGTGCACTAATTATAATTATGCTATCACATTTGCCATCCGTCTCAATCTTGTGTCATGTTTTGTGTGCAGTGCTGGTATTCTAAACAAGCTATTTGGAGACCGTCAAAGCAAGTGGAGGGAATGTAGCCCCCCCCCTTGGATCCCAGTAACCAAGAGCTAGGGGACTGGCTAACCTTGATCCCCCCACCCCTGCCCTGTAATTTTTTATTAACTTTTTAATAATAATCAAGAAAATTAGTGGATACTACTAGTTCTAAAAATCAATTGTATGTTTTAACATCATTGATATCGAATTTGTCAACGCTATACTGTCGTGTAATTATTATTCTTTTGTAATCTGTAAATAACTTGATTAAGGATGAATTTATTGTGTGTATGATATTTGAGATAGAAGTAAAATAATTAAATTAATTCAAGACTGTTTTTAACATGACAGTTACATTGTGTACTGATTTGTTGTGTCCATTCCATTGTAATCCAAGTTTAAACTTTGTTGTCATACTAATATGTCTCCAGTATTTCACTGCATGTGCCATGCTGTTATATTGTCTATCTTTATGTTTATAGAGCTTTTCTTTGTTTGTGCTTCAGTAGGGTCAATAATAATTATTGTAATTATCTCACTGACATGAAAGTTGATTTTTAAATGTCAATTATGGTGATATTATTAGTATTTTTTACCTTCTGACTAATGAATAACATATAAGATTAATTTTGGCTAAATAGCATCGTAGTTTAACAACAACAAACAACCAACAAGTTAGGCTTATAAACAAAATTAATTTTTTTTTTTTTTTTAATTTTTTTTTTTTTTTTTAAATTAAATAAATATTCTTACCGAGCTAGAAATATAGTAGAGTTATTTCTAATGTTTATTATTTATACTGCTATTTTGATTTTAAATGTTTAATTTCCTACAGTTGGTTTTAATGCAAGCCTACCAAGACACGCTATAGAAGACTGCCAGAATTAAAGACTTTATAGTGCACAGTTGCACTCTCATTATATTTCACTTTAATGCTTCAATGCATGTTCCAGCATGGTTAACATGGATTTGAAGATTAGATACCGATTTATTATTCTTATCAAGATATTAGTTCTGAACATGGTATCACAACTTTTACTATTAAAGCATTTAACACTATTTTGCAGCACTTGTAGGTTTAGCCATATGATAATCTAGATATGAACTAGCTATGTCAATTAAGCTAAACTTAATTATGTCGTATTTGATAGTTTTATATTTTTATTATTAGTAACCAGCTAAAATTTACACGTTTGTTCACACATTCGCTTACATACACTCATACAGGTGTGTCGTGTGTGTACGTGTTATAATGCATAGACAATGACATGACTAGATGTATGTAGTCTACATGTGAGTGCATTTGAATAGGCCTATAGGTCTAATTGTATGAATTGTGCATAGTAATACATACATTTCTTTAAATTAAAATTACACCGGTATGTGCTTACATGTGCTTTTCCTGCTCGAGTAAGTGTGTATGTGTTTGTAAGTGTGTGAAAAATATAGTTCAGTAAGCTTTAATGTGATTGAGCTCTATTTAAGCTTTAATTTACATTGGTTATTTCCTCTACACATTTACATGTATAGGCTTCTTGCTACATAGATCTTAAAGTATTTTTGAGTATCAAAAGCTTTACTATTAAAACTGTTGCTAGTTCAGCCTGCCATTCTAGTGATTGTTCCAAAGAACTCCATGCTTACACTAGTCCACTTTATACATACTAGTACTCTTGTAGGTTACTCTGTGTATACATTTACATTACACACCTCAATATCGTGCTTGCTTTATATTAGTGTTCTACAAGTGTTCACACATATTAATGACATTTTGTGTGCTTCATTCATGTTTGTTATGGGCTAACAATCATGTAGGCCTACGGATTTAGCACCAGTTCATCAGCTGTCGATGACAGCATTAATCATTCAGGATAAGCAGAGAAGGTAACTGATTACTTAGTTGGTCTAAAATTGAAAATCATCATTTGTATGGCAGTATCTATTATATGTATTGAAGCCGCATATCAAAGCAATCAAGCATTCATTCGCCTCACATCTTTGTTTACAATCATTACATGTCTGCTACATAATAGACATATACTGAATGACAGTTCTTTTTATGAAGTTGAGGGCCAATCTATTCCATTTCTATTTAATTCATCCTTTGTTTTGAAATTTATTATTTAAACTTTTTTCTCTCTTAATTTGTTGTAGGCCTATATTTATTCTGCCGATCGCTGCTATCTTTTAGAATTTAGCAGTTGCAGTTGCAATTTGTTGCAATTTTAATAGTTCAATTTTGATGTTGCAAAATCAAATGCTATTACCAGGATAAATAACTATTATTATTTGTAAGCAATGTGTCTATTATTAGTAGTAATTAAAATATTGTGTTGTGCACATAGTTAAATGTTTCACTGTCTCACTATACCTATGTCTCTCTCTCTCACTTTTCTCTCTCTTTCTCTCTCTGACTTTCTCTCTCTTTCTCTCTCT
>JAQFZF010003123.1:0-11657 GCA_034695365.1 Enchytraeus norvegicus
AACTTTTTGTTCTAACTACTTTTGAGTAGTTAAACTACGTAGTTAACTACTTAGTAGTTAACTACTGCCCATCACTGAGTAACACACACCTACCACCTTGACAGCATCTCCGACAGGAAGAGATAGTCGCATGCGAGGCTCTAAAGCTGCTGCTGTTTCTTTGCCAAGGCCTGAACTCTGCTGATGACCTAACTGTGATTTACTTCTCGACTGAAGTTATGCTACTGAGAGTTAAACCCTAGGCTCTATATACTCTCCTACTGTACTAATTATCACAATATGTAGTATACACATTTCACCATTAATGAGTACCATGCATGAAAAATTCATCGCTTGATGAAGGATTATTGATTACTTCCAGACGTGTTCATCTAGTTTCCAGTTATTGATATCCTATTACCCATACATTATTATGGCTAAGCGCCAGAATATATACAGTATATCTATATATTCTCATCCTTAGCTATCGTACTGATTAATTGCTTCGCACCACATTAACTACTCTACAGTATATTATCAATTGATATATTGATTGATTAATACAGGGTATATCTGACGTAGCGTGGTCATCAGACAGTAAGCTGCTTGTCAGTGCATCGGATGATAAAACGTTGAAGATCTGGGATGTTGGCACGGTCAGTTGATTTTGATGATTCATTATTATAAAATCGTACAGGCTTATGCTAGGTTTAATGGCGATTTTGTGAACTGAAAGCGCATCAGCATTGAGCAAGTCAATAGTTTGAACCACACACCATATAAAGTGCTGTTGAGATGCATAGTTAATGTAAATGACTCGGCTAGATCAATATTACACAAGAGATAAGGCCTATGTGTAACCAATTACTTAAATATTTATCTGCTTGCTAACTTAGTTAATGTATTGCCTAACTGTAGAATTTTAGTCGTTATGCCGGATGGTAGAGTTGCTTACAAGTACAAATTTCTATGATTGAAATTCTAGCAGCAGCCGTGTAACCTATAAACAGGTGTCAATGTACTGATTCCAATGCCTTGAGCTCTATTAATCGACTGACTGTATTATAATTGTTCTATATTGTAGTTGTAATTGTTCAAAATCGGCTTACATATTATTTTTTCCTAATGTTGATGATGATTTTATCAAATCGAATGACCTGTGGATCATGCTAGACAATACAAAGATTAACAGGGTTTATGTTATTAAATTTCTTGGTATAATACTTGATGACCAGCTATCGTTTAAAAGTCACATAAACTCTATTTTTTGCATAAGCAACGGATTAAATGGTATGCTATGTAGGCGTAGAGATTATATTCCCATATATTACCATAAACTGCCGTCGAAGCCTATATTTTGCTCTTGTCCATCCAAGAATCCAGTATGGTATACACGGTGTCTCAAAGAAAACGAGCCCCCTAGAAAAATTTTGAATAATTTGAGAACGGAATTATCAATTCATTCGCCTTTCGGAGCACCACTAGGTCTGCCAATTTGACATGTTCCCACAGATTTTGGTCAAAATATCATTAAAAATGACGAATCTGGAGAGTTTCCCGCATGCAAGGGGTGCTTGACGTATTGGCCAAGCTAGAATATCATGGCCTATACTCTAGTCTCCTTAGAATGAGCCCTCTTTTATATCCGATTCATGTGAAATTTGCCAAAACTATGGAAAAATCAATTCCAACCAACATCACTAATTTTTGATTGGCTATCTTTCGAAACAATAAAGTTATTGATATTTGAATATGACAGTGATAGACAAGCATTGAAAGAAGCTTGCATTATTTAACATTGCATGATGTTCTGAAACTGCAATACTGTCATACTCAAACATCAATAACTTTCTTGTTTTGACAGATATCCAATCTAAATTTGGCGACGTTGGCTAGAATTGATTGTTCCATATTACTAGTAAATTTCACAGGAATCGGCTTTAACAGAGAGCTTATTTCAAAGAGACTAGAGTATAGACTATGATTTTCTAGCTTGGCCACTACGTCCAGCACCCCTTGCGTTCGGGAAACTCCAGATTCGTCATTTTTAAAGATATTTTGACCAAAATTCGTGGGAACATGTCAATTTGGCAGACCTAGTGGTGCTCCATACGCCGAATGAATTGGTTATTCCGTTCTCGAATTATTCACAATTTTTCTAGGGGACTCGTTTTTTTTAGACACTGTAGAAATATATGTTAAAACTACTTTAACACTGTTACAACCCCTACATATCTCATGCAATAAAATATTAAGGATGCTGCAAGGCAAAAGCAGATTTTGCAGTGTGAAGATGCTATGTGAACTATAACATTCTACCTGGACAATGTGTACATCAACTTTAGAAATTTTCTGTTTGTAAATTGATTTATAAATGTCTAAATGATAAGGGTTTAATGTCAACTGCTATTAGAGACATTTTCATTTCTTTACAATCTAATTACTCTTATCATACGAGACTTTCTAATACTAGTTATAGATATTCTAGTGCCAACGCTGACTTTTCTCAATCCTATGTTTATGATTGCATTTTAGTTTGGAATCAAATTCCTATTGACATTCGCAATTCTCAATATTTGACGTCATTTTCAAAACAGTATAAAATTTATCTTAGCAGCGCATTATAGCATAATAACTTGAATAAGTTCTTGTGTGAAATAATTTATCTAAATAGGAACTATATCAAATGATATAGTATGGTTTATTATTGTTTGCTATTTAATATCGTGCATCGGTGGTCAGCTAGATAGGATACTTGTGTCCTCACTGATGGCCGATTTTTTTGATTGCTTGTGTTTGATTGTTTTGTGTATGTTAGCTTGTATGTTTGTTGGCTTGTGCAATTGCTTGACTATTCTGTCAATTACTGTATAAAAATAGTTCTCTCTCTCTCTCTCTCTCTCTCTCTCTCTCTCTCTCTCTTTCTATTAATGTATTAGATAACCTTTTTGCAAAGAGAAGCTTTTCAGTCAAGTTTTATAATGTATTGATAACAATGCATTAATTGAGTTGTGATTACATGTTGTTAGAAGATAATTCTTTCAATAAAAATAATTCAGATAAGTTAAATCATGTTGCTGAATCTGTTAACAATATGTCATATTTAAAAACAGCATCCCAACATAAAGAGAAAGTATCATATTTAGTTCAATAATGCCTTAAATTAATGATAAATAGGCTTGATATTGGGATATAGATTGCTGTGAAACTGCATAACATTTTTCAGTAGTACATTGTGAATCATGTTTTTAAATATAAAATTAATTTTATTACAGGCTAAATGTCTAAAGACACTGAAGGGACACAGTAACTACGTATTCTGCTGTAATTTCAACCCCCAGTCAAATCTCATTGTATCAGGATCGGTAAGCTATTTCTCACTTATTTAAATTCTACATTTTATGTAATTAATTAATAATCGAAAATGCTTAAAATTATTTAAATCCAATTTGGACTAAATTCATAAGTTCTAATTAATATTACACTGAATTTATTGAACAGATATATTGTGATACAATTAGGTAGTAAGTACTTAATGATAAAATTAAATTGTAGATCTTAATTTTTTTGTGAGAGAAGGAGCAATTTAGTCAATTCTATCTGAGTTAGGAATAGAGTCACATTTGGTTAGTAAAAGAGGTAAACAGAAATTGAGATGCTTTGGTCACATGCAGTGGCGTAACTACAGGTGGGGCAGCCGGGGCACTGCACCAGGGCCCGAGAGGCCGTAGTGGCTCTGGCTAAGGGCCCAAGGTCCTAGGCTAAGGACTAGTGGCTAGGGCAGCGAGCAAAGGAAAGAAACAGGAGGTCATCACTTCACGCATCAAAAATTAGGGGCCCAAATTAATTTATTGCCTCAGGCCCTATTTGACCTAGTTACGCCACTGGTCACATGATGAGATCAGATAGTCTAGAGAAGGCAATCATTCTTAGCATGTTGTCCTGAGGGAAAATGTAATTAAGGGAGGCAGAGAAATAAGTGGTTGGATGGGGGATTGGGGTACAAGGTTAAAAGGGCTGGGCTATTACAACTGAAGGAGGATCTGTGAAAGAGGAAGAGTTGGCATGTTTTCATTAGCAGTTTCGTCAGGCGTCCAACAGCCAGACTCGAGTGTTGAAGACATGAGGTAATTCTGTTCAAGTATCTTACATGAATACTATGTATTAGTATGTTATAGGATGAATTGGAGTTGCACTGTGTTTGACCAGTTTCACTGTGTTTGGCCGCTGTTGCTTTTCAGCACTTGCTATTTGCCAACATGATTTGAGTGAACCAGCTAGTTTTGCTTGTGTTGCTTGAGATGTCCCTGATATCGTCATCAGATGATAAAACTGACATTAAAATACTAATTGTCATGTATTCTATTTTGATCTCTATGCTTGAAGATTGAATTGTATCAGTAACTGTAAGAAAAAGTCGGCCAGAAAAGAAAAAGGCTGCCAAAATCTAGTTTTGTCTTATTAGAAAATGAAAATTAACGTGGTCAGATTTTAAATAGATCTTTGTGTGTTATACATGTGTGTTATAGTTTGACGAGAGTGTGAGGATATGGGACGTGAAGACAGGCAAATGTCTCAAGACACTACCGGCCCACTCTGATCCTGTCACAGCCGTGAGTTTATTCTAGTTGTGCTATTTTGATTCCTTTAATTTCACCCTATGTAGTGAATGGTATCACTATTGATTAATTGTCTTTTTATTATATGCAGTACTTACAAATGTCAGAAAACTTTGACATGTTAACAGGGTTGAGATGATTTAAATCAAACGATTTAAATCGATTTAAATCATGATTTAAATAAAATAATAAAAATTGTTGATTTAAATCAAGACTATAATTTGTGATTTAAATAGTGAATTTAAACTATTTTGAAATAATATACAGACAAAATTCGCAAAAGTAATGGTGAATTTGATTGAAAAACAGTCTGCATGTGGGCCTATTAATAGCAGTTAAATTCATTATTCATGTCACATTATTATATACTTAAGGTTTGCCACTATTGTATCAAAAGAGCAGCTGTCTTCTTGGCTTCTTAGATATCAAATTCTTCCAATCATAAAATGTAAATATTACTGAAGTTTTTCGTAATGAAATTGATGATTTTAATTTCATATGCTTGGATAACAAGCCCGTACAAAGTTACAAGCTGACAAATTGTCATGAGGATGATAAAGTATTTCAATTTAAATTTGATTTAAATCAAATTTAAAATTTGAATATGATTGTAATCAAATATAATAAATATTTATGATTAAATAGATAATTTAAATCAAATTAAAATTTCTATAACATTATAAAGACAAATTCACAAAAGTAGTGGTGAATTTGGTCGAAAAAATTAATAGTCAGAATCAATTTAAAGTTAAAAAATCTGATTTAAATTTAAAAAAATCCGATTCTTTTATTTTAATTTTAAAAATCATGATTTTATCAACCCTGCATGTTAAACTGATCAGGCTGTGGATTGCACACCTTGAAATGGTGCTGACATTTTTATAATAATTAGCTAATCAGTTATTTATTTTAATTCTTACACAACACAAAATGGTTGCAATTTCAATAATTGCTTGTTTTGCCCTATGTAATTATTGAAATGAAATTGCCTATTTGCCTTAAGTACATTTAAACATTTATCATCTATTCAGTGCTCTTCCAAATTTCAGGTCCAAGGCATAAACTCCCACTCACAATTGTCAATTGTGCTCTCGAAAGAGCAAACCAACCAACAAGTTTATCTCAAATAATGTCTATGCCTTTACTACACCTGAAGTGATATGGTTAAATGGAAATGAGGGGCTCTGAAGTGGTTCTCAATTGCTTTCCTCAACATTGTGTTTAGCTTATTAGAAAAAACATTAACTAGCTTAGAAACTGACATTTGATTTGTTTATGAAATGTTAGGTGCACTTCAACAGAGATGGATCTTTAATTGTGTCGAGCAGCTACGATGGATTGTGGTAAGTCTCTGAGCAGAAGTTATTTTAGATGTTAATGAATTAAATTTAAATGTTTGAAATTTTTCTTGGCGGATGATATTGTAGGGTTGTAGGGTAACGGAAAGGTGCGTGCACTCTGTTGCTCTAACCCTAGTCAGTCTACAAAATAATTCCGCAGCTTCAATGCTATTTTAATTAGTGTGTAATGGTCGCCAGAAGGTTAATTGTGTGTCCGCGCTGTGTGCCATGTGTATGCCAATAGTACGATTAATCAGGAATGGTTGACTACCAAAAGTAAGGTTCTGTCAACAGCTGGTTAATATATGTATCTGATGTGAATTGAATTAAAGAAGAAATTAGCTCTATTACAGCAGCTTGTGCTGAATAGCGTCCAAATAAATTAAAAGCTAAAACCAAATTCTATGTAAATTGTACGGCCGAATGGTTGCATCAGTATGGCGTGAGGCCTGGGATTGAAACTGTGCATCTGATTCTATATAACATGATTCATATTCGTTAGTTATGTCATAAGCAGAAAATAAAACAAAAATTGTTTCTCTAAAATTTTATACTATTTACAGTAGATCTAGCACGCTCCTGTTTCAGGGAACGTGCTGTACTACTAGTTATTGTAATGTATAATGTGCTGATATGATTAACTTGATAAATATTGTAGTTATTGACATAATTGCTCACAAGGTTGACTAAAATCTATGTTAATTTTTTTTTTTTGTAGTCGTATCTGGGATACTGCATCAGGCCAGTGTTTGAAGACTCTAATTGGTTTGTACTGCCTATTACAGAACTGATAAATCATACCGCTGATTGTGCCTTCTGCACCATCGAATCTGTCAAATGGAAATATTGTGTAGTATTCTTAATTACACATATGTGCAAAAATTGAAGTCAATTGGATATATGGAGGTGAGGCAAAATGAGGTTAGAAAACTTATTTTGCCCGTCGCCGATGGTGCCTTCGGCATCATCACATCGCAGACATGAAAATATTGCATTGTCATCGAGCATACGTCTGTGCTAAATTTGGAAGCAATCAGAGAATCAAGTGGGTCAAATAACGGTTGCAAGATTTGACCCGGACATACATACAAACAAGTGAAGCTAAATGATAACTTTAAATAATGATATTTGTATACTTTGGTATGTAATAGCTCAGTGGTTCCCTCACTTTTTGCGTCGCGGGCTAAATCTCACAAGTGAAAACTTGAGGGGCCAAATACCAAAATAAAATATTTTGTCGCGGTTGGGGGGGTAGGAGGCGACGAAGGACAATTGTCAAAATATGCGACTAACGTAACTGGTTAAGGAGATCCGTCAGAAACTAACATCAGAAACTAACGTCACTGGTTAAGGAGATCCCTCAGAAAACAAATTGGCTCCAAGAAAATACGGCATACAAACTCTACAGTTATATGCAATGGACCAGTCGTTTGGCAGTCACTGAGCGAGAGAGAATCCAAATATAAATTTGCAATAGGCTTATTTATAGCCTATTCAATATTTAAAATGGCTTAAATAGAATATGAGCTCATCCTGACCTGTAGGCCAATAAGGTAACTAACACGACTGAGATAGTCCGATATATAGGGCCTATATCACTGTTCAAACAATGATTAGGTTATTCCACATCAATCCTTTGGAATCATTGAAACAAAATATTTCTGATCGCTGATATTCACTATCATAATAGGCCTACTGAAATTTATCATTGTCAATTTAGCTCTACTGTGGCATTTTGCATAGAGCGGCACTAATAAATGTACTTTTTTTTAAAATGCCCTGGGTGGTAAACGACCCTGGGCTAAAAAATATGATAAAATTGATTTTAATACGTTAAAAAAGAAATATAGATAAAAAAGCATTTTAAATTAATCTCTTGTACTCTGGGATGCCATATGGCTGAAATTATTATTATTAGTATTATTATCGTGTGTGATCATTGGCAGGCTAGACTAAGTAATAACTTTTTCATTCACTGTTCCAAACATGCCTCTAAGATGCGTGGTAAATACAGGCGCTATAAAATGTTATTGTACGATATTGTATTGTATTGTTCATGATTGTGGCCCTATTCACATATTTACCTAAGCATGGGATAACGACGCAACAGTTGTTTATTTTATGAGCCAATCAACAGTGTGATCCCATTTGAGCAATGAGCGGCGCTGGTAGGTCTAGGCCTGCTGATCCGAGGCAAATGAGAGGATCTTAGAAGACAATACATCTCAAGCAGACTCTATGTTAAATATACATTAAATATACGTTAAATCCTCATTGATTGATTGATTGATTGATTGATTGATTGATTGATACGCTAGACACACTTAAAGAGTCAAAATTTAATTACTGGAGTAATTTTGATATTTCATGAATTTGTTTCGATACGTATATTATGATCAATGGCCACTTGTGTGGTCTATTGGGAAAGTTTGTAGCACACATAATATGCTAACATTAACATTTTAAACTGATTTCTCATGCACTCCTATGTTATCAAACGGCAGAGCTCTAGGCTTTAACTAAAATCCTTAAGGCTTGAGGTGGGCATGGTTTAAAATTGAAAAATCTAAATGTAAGGTTTAAGGTTTTCAATTCTTTTAAAGGTTTTTAACTTTTCAGGTTATTAAGATTTTTTGTATAAGTGCAGATTAGTGGGGCGGGCATGCCCCCGCCTCAAGGGGCCATGCCCCGAACCAATAATAGATAAATCCGTCCTTGAGCAAGACCTCAGTAAAGTTGAGATGGAATTGATGTTACAGACTTAAGTATTAATTTTATTCACTTTGATATGCATTATTTGAAACTAAGTGAAATAGATAGAGTCAAATGTTAACTCAGCATGCTTGACAATAGTGACCACTGAAAGCTGCAAGTGCTTGGAGAGTAGAAGCGAAATAATGCAGTCACTGAGGAAGGATATGGTACACTCGTTGTTATAATTATAATAAGGAGAGTCCGGAGACCTCAGAAAACTAACTTTTCTTACAAAAAGAAAGTATGACATATAAACTATAATGCCATAGACCTGCGTATCGGCAATGCACTGAGCGAGAGAGAGAGATAAGAAGAGAGATATAGGTAAATAATGGTTTAGTAATTAGTTACGTTGCTTATAATAATATACTAAGTTGTTAAACTATTTCTATAAAAATGTTTCTTTAGAAAAACCTTAAAAAACCTAAAAGAGATACAACCTAAAAACCCAAAGATTGCCAGCCTTGCTTAATGCTGTACGTCTATAACTACATAATTTGTCGTTGTTGTTAAATATAAGATGTACGTCTAAAATGATCATTTAAAGATTAATTGATCGATATTGATGAATAGTTATTTATTGTTATAAGCAAGTGATATTAGTTTATAACCAAGTGTCAGGGGTTCATGACCATTGGCTCCAATCGCTTATCATGTAAGGGTAAACAGCTGTATCACTTCATGTGATTGATTCATTGATTGATTGATATTCTAAAGGATGATCCAGGGCCAAGGCTTCAAGGCCTAACAGATCGAGTCACCTCTCGTGTAAGGGTGGAGAGCTGTACCACTTCATCTGATTGATTGATTGATTGATTGATTGATTGCAGGATAACCCAGGGCCAAGGCTTCATGCCTAATGGCACCAGTCGCCTATCATGTAAGGGTAAACAGCTGTACCACTTCATGGGTTGCAGCACGTTCAGTGAATACACTGTAGTTGCTGAGATCTCTCTCTGCAAGGTACTCAATACAATGCAACGAGTATTTAAAATACGATACAATGCAATGAGTATTTACAATACAATACAATACAATGAGTATTTACAATACAATACAATACAATGAGTATTTACAATACAATACATATACTATATACAGTGCAATACAATGAGTATTTACAGTGCAATACAATGCAATGAGGAATTAATTTCCATTTTCTCACTCAACGATTATTTCAGAGAAGTCGTTTGATCGGTCTGGTCTCAAACCTACACAAAATGTTCAATGAAGGTCTATGTCTTTACAGTGTGCTATTCTTTGTTGCTTTCAAGCGCTGAGATTGGATTGAATTAATTGAAAGGTTTACATGATAATTAATGTATATTTTCAGTATTGCAGTTTGAGAGTGTGACGATATAATAAAGCAATTTATCAAAGTTCTATTATTATTTACAATGCTAATTTCTGCAACAGTTTTCTGCGCTGCCAAGATGAATAGTACTTATTAAAGTTGCACAATATTAACCAATTTTTTTACTAATTTAGTTACACTGTAAAAAAAAATCGGCCCCTACAAAAATGTTAATAATTTGAGAACGGAGTTGCATATTCATTCGCCGTCTGGAACCCCCCTAGGTCTGCCAATTTGGCATATTTCTACCAAATTCGGCCAATATATCTTGAAAAATGACGAATCTGGAAAGTTTTCCGCATGCAGGGGGTGGGCGTCGGAGTGGCCAACATGGGAAATCTTGATCATTATTTTGGTTCTTTAAAATGAGCCCTCTTTTAAGTTTGATTCCTATGAAATTTGCCAATGATATTGAGCAATCAATTCTATACAACGTCACCAACTTTCGAAAGCATATCTTTCAAAACAAAAAAGTTATTGATATCTGAGAAAATGACTCTCAGATATATCATATTTTGGTGATATGTGATAGAATTGATTGTTCCATATATTGGTAAATTTCACAGGAATCAGATTTAAAAGAGGGCTTATTTTGAAGAATCAGAATAAAGATCAAGATTGCCCATGTTGGCCACTCCGACGCTCACCCCTGCGTGCTGATAACTCTCCAGATTCGTCATTTTTCTAGATATATTGCCCAAATTTTGTAGAAATATGTCAAATTGGTAGACCTAGTGGGGTTCCAAATGGCGAATGAATATGTAATTCTGTTCTCAAATTATTCACGTTATTGCAGGGGGCCGTTTTTTTTTTAGACAGGGTGTAGTAAATATTATTGCATTTGTTTAAACAGGCAGTGATCATGAGAGACGACTAACGTAGATGCTGCCATCAATAGTAGATTCTGCTCAATGACTTCTGCTCACCTGACTATGTGGTCGTTCAAAATTGCTAATTTTCCAGAGGGGTTCTCGCATTAGTTGTGGAATATTGGAATATTGCAGGTATGCTTCACTGTTCAAAGTGCTTCTGAAATTTGGTTAAAGAGTGCTCTCTGTCAGAATAGTTGATTGATTGATTGTGCTGTAGGTTGACCGGGCAGCTGACCTACAGTCAGTGTGTTTGCTTGGCTGTGGTGTGTCCACTGGCTATGGAGCCGCTCTCAACACGGCTAAGGTAGGCTAGTAAAAAAAATATTTCTGTAAAAACAAAAATAAAAAGGGGTAAAGCTAAATTTTATGTCTGTTTCCGTATCCAAGGATAGTGTCAGAGACAGACCTGGCTGAGAATAGAACCCATGACCTCCTGCTTTTAATGCAAGCTTGCTATCGACTTGGCCATCCAACCGGGAATAGTAATAATACAACAATTTTTGTAATATGATATCACAGTGGTATAAAAATGCCAAAGACAAATTTAATGTTAATCGTTATTAGTTCAACTGGTGTCGAGGCAAGTTAGCAATTCTTCAGATTTAATCATTAATTTTACCATTTTAAGGGGTTTGGGCCCTCCATACCTATCATCCTCTGGTGCGCCCTTAACCGTGCCAACATTCCTGCTGTAAAAGAGCCACAGGGGTTGGTAAGGTCGGATGGAAAGAGGCCGGAT
>JAQFZF010003124.1:0-11657 GCA_034695365.1 Enchytraeus norvegicus
CCAATTATCCGACCCACGAAGGGATGGTGGGCTTGGTTGGCCCGTTGTACATCCGAGATTTTACTCTCTGATTGACTAGACCGGGAATACAAACCCGGACCTTCCACGCTAAACTTTCGGCATAAATACCGGCGCGTTTACACTCTGAGCCTTGGAGACGTACTAATATTAACATAGTTTAATGTTATTGTCAATTTCATGCACTGATCTTAGGATTGTAACTTTGATCCATACCTTTTATTCCGGCTAGCATCATTTAAACAATTGACGAACTGTTCTTGCTTATGTTAAGTGAGTATAGTTATTTTGTAGGAGCAAAATGCAAATTCATACTACCACATTTAGCAACGCCTTATGTGTTTTGCTAGCAGAATTGGCATTGTTTTTTCACGGTACTCGATGTTTTTATTGACGACGGTAGCACTCTAATTGTTGGTGATGTTGCTAGTTTGTCTGCATTCAGTTATTTCTCAGGGCGAGTTTTACTGGTACATTTTGAGAACATGCGACCATTACTCCTGGCTTATTTCAGGCGTCAAACTGCCGGCTTGGCGCTGACAGAGCGATTAACAATGGAACGGTTATTCAGATATCGATTCCTATTGATTCCATCATTCAGAAACATCGACAGACGACTCATCAAATATTTTCTCATTGCCGCCTCAATCATCGGCCGAGCTGCGGATTGAAAGAAGAGCAAAACAAACATGAAAAATGTATAAAATCACAGCAAAATAATAATAATAAAAAGGTTTAACGTAAGTTTCCTGATCCAAGGATAACGTCAGGGAAGCCAAATCAGCAGCTTTAAAATAAATAATTATTTAATTTAAACTAAAGTAATTAATAAAATAATGTCTGAGAGCAAAATGAAAATAGTAAGTGTAAGGTTTTTTGTGTGATTATTAACATAATTTTAAGTGTCATTAAAATTATTATGGTGATTAAAAACAGAAGATTGAAGATATTTAATTACTCTTTATTGTATATCTAAAACATCTTTAAAACAACTTTATTGTATTTCTAAAACATCTGCCGGGGATGGGGCTGTCAATAGAATGAAGCCCCAAAACAAAGATTACGATATCGCTTAAAATTAAATTAAGAACAAATAGTATGTTCAAAACATATTTTTAAATTATCATAGCTTAGAAAATAATTTCAAAGTTCTATAATTATAAACTGACTTATAGAAATTAAACATTATAATAAAGTATACTTTCAATTGTAAAGCTAAATCTTGACATGTTCACTATTGTCAATTGTATACGAATAAGCGAGCTGTTTATCTCGAAATTTTAGAGAAATTTCACTCCATGATCTGCCATTAATAATAATAATAATAAAAGTTTAAATTCCGTTTCCTCATCCAAGGATGACGTCAGGGACGTCAAAGCACTGTCAATCAGAGCACTCTGTAAATATGTCTGTATTTACTGTATGTAAATATGTTTATAATTATTATAGACTGCACAATGGACATGTACATTGAGCATATTATATTTCAATGCCAATCCGAAAGCTATAAAAGGGATCCAAACAACTGCTAATTAAAAGCTATGGATTTATTGAAAAAAGTATCAGGTATTTTTTAATAATTTACATTACAGGCTGTGTAATGCTTATATTATATTTTAATGTCAATCCAAAAACATAAATGGAATAACAACAATCGCTGATTAAAACCTATCGATTATTTCAACAAACTATCAGGTATTTGTTACTAACACAACAGCCTAATTGCATTGTCGGATGCATTCAATTAACCCTTCTATTAAAGTGATCAATACCTAATTGAGTTACGAGTAAAAAGGTAGTACGGTCTGTAAGCAAAATATAATTTAGTGCCTCTAAATTTATCAAACTGGCAGGCGATTTGAAATAGCTGCAACTTTGTTGTTTTAGATCGTCACCGAAGTATATCCCTTTAATCTACTGGCACTATATCATGTGCTTACCGGTTTATTTCTCATTATACAATACGTCCACTGCCGTTGTCAATGCAATCCTTCTATCTCTCTTTCTCTTTCTCTCTCTCTCTCGCTCTCTTTCTCAATATCTCTCTCTCTCTGACTCTCTATCCCTATCTCTCTCTCTCAATTGTTTATCTGTCAGTCTCTGTCTGTCTCTCTCTCGCTCTTTCTCTCTCTCTCTCTCTCACTCTCTCTCTTTCTCTTTTTAGTGTCTCTATTGCACTCCGAATAGGAGGTCCAGGATACACTTTCTTTCACGAAATTTTACTATCGCTCTAATCAATGAGCACTTAGTCGATGGGTTAGTCGATCAGGTCTCAAAGAAGGACCTAAATTTTCACCAATATGGAGCCTATAGCAAATACAGGCTTCCGATGTAGTTTTCAGTTGTCTTCTTTGGTACGATTAATAATATGCATTTGATGCCATCATTCTTCTGTTTGCGTGTTTTGTGTAATTATGAGTGTTTACAGGTGCCTATATAATTTCCTGACTAATATGTAACTCTCGGTATATGTTATCGTTGCTGCTACAGATTGAGTTCTCATGCTCTTATTAGCCTCAAGCAACACTCACATGGTATCATAGCAACAGCTGCTGTGCCTTACTTGAGCAACAGCAAAACAACAACCAGAGCAACGGCATCTGATAATTCTGAATAGCCTAGTTAACCCATATAGCTAAACGACTTACAATATAATATGGGTTTTCGGCTGTTTCATCATCTTACGACGATATCAGGAACGTTTCCAATAGTACAAGCAATACTAACTGGTCCGCTTACCGCAATTAGTTGTTAGCACGAGCTGCGTTAAAGGATATTTATTTGTGATTTCACTTACCACATGACTGAATAATAATTGTAAACTTTCAAGCTTAACATTTTTAGAAAATCGCCGATTTTCTTAGCAATCTATACCCGTTATCGATTATAGTAATCGATAGCTGATTCAACACAGTTTACTTAATCCATGTAAATGAGGATCCAGAAAAAATTTAGCTTCAGAATTTAGCTTCAATTGCTTACAGTTGCAGTAAAAAATATCTAAATTTAGAGATATGGTTAAACTGAAACATAAAATAAATATTTTTTCCTGCTTCAGCTAAGCTAAATCATTGACTAATCTGCAGCTCTGTCTATAAGAGACTTAAATTGATTCTATAACAAAGAATACTCGAGTCTCTCTGTCTAATACAAGGCTGCTACTAGATTAGCAACTGTAAAACCGAAGGTTTTGACGAAGCCCTTTACGTGCCAGCTTTGTCAGAATTTGTCCGTTAATTGAAATCAAACGCCATTAGTGGAGGCTTTAAGCATTTAAGTCTCTTAATAAAGCCAACATCCGACTGATACAGAATTAAATCCACTCCACACGCATGCAACCTTGTCATTTTAGAACATAACTGTTTTGATCGATGAGATATTTTCTATATATCATTACCTTTAATTTACTGCAATGCACTATTAGATTGCACTGACATTGGGAAGTTATCATTTCTACTGATTTTATTTGTATTTTAAAGTACCACATCAGCGCTGAAAAGCCTGTGGCTACTTGCCTGTTTACCTGCTATGATTGCATCTGTGCACTGTTTAAACTTGAAGCGTGTGTAAGACGACGAAATATTAAATGAATAAATAAATAAAATAGATAGCTTTTATACGTTAGTGCATTATTGTGTTTATTTGCTACCAGTATTAAATGACAATGCGTTAATGTTTTTGTATAGATTTTTACCTGGCATCACGAATCAATTGGGTATAATGCACGGTCAATGCCGCAATTAAATTTACAATAATAATACATTCTGGCGTTACTTGTGGATTATTTTGCTAATGGATTACTATTTGACGAAGTTGTAGTTCAAATGTTACTAGAAACGTTCACTTTGTCTTTTCGCCTCATTATTGAACAATCGTTACAAAATTTGTGATTGATTGGCTGCTAAATTTATTACGGTAATTGATTGATTATCTCATTAATAATGCTTCAAGCATTGAGTAATTGCCAATTATTGCTTGATCGGTCTGTTTATTCTTTAACTAAATTGATTGACTGACACTTGCAATATTAAGTATTATAAGTCCATTTCATGGTGACCACATGTGTGAAAGTGACTTCCTCGTCCAAGATGCAATTACTGATGTGCAAAATTATCACTCATATTTTTGGCCTATATGTAGCCCTTAAATAAGGGGCAATAGAGAATAGGCCAACCGAGAGCTGCGCGTGTTTCGTAGCAGCCGACTAACGCAGTCACTTAGGAAGGCAATGGAGTATCGCCTAAGAAACCATAATTTTCCTTGAACTAAGATATAATTTCTTTACTCAATTGTTTATTTTCTCGTTCATTAACGAATACACCGTCGATCAACCTAACGAGCTGATCCCATCTAAAGGCTTTGCCTTTTTCAGATAAAAATGCATGCCTTTCGCTTTTCAATATTTGATTTCTGAGGTGGTTTTATAATTGCTTCCTCAGTGACTGCGTTAGTTGGCTTCAACGAAACACCTGCAGCTATGGATTGGTCTACTCTCAAGCTTCTTGGACCCAACACGATAACTTTGGAGTTTGTAATTGCTATATATTTTGCGTTGATATAATTAATGATTGCTAATATTTTGTTATTTTACAGATGATTGATTTGGACTGTGTAGACTAAACAAGGCGCCACCTATTCATTAGCTCTGTTCTAAACTGCTCTGGATTGAAATAAAGGACATATGGTTCATGGAACAATGCAGTGAAGTTATAATCTACTCGCCGCTTGATCCGTAATACGGACTCTGGTGAAAAATCTACGATAAGAAGCAGACCTGTGGCCAAACTTGTTTAAGATAATAATTAGTTGTGTTCAAAAGAAAACACTCGGTGTCACGCTCTGGCATACACATTGGCACAGCCGGTATGAAATTTCGAAAAACGTCTTATCTCCTCGCCGACTGGTTTCATAGATAAATTACAATTAATGAGATTCTTAATCTTCCAGTAAGGACCTGAGTAAGGTACATGTAATTTCTGGAATCGACAATAGTAAGCATCTGTGAAAGTGGTAATGAGAATAATTGGCCTATATTATTGGATTATATCATGAGGAAAGATTGAATGCAGTATAATAGAGTTTATCGGTAGCTATCATAGAGTGCTGCAGACAATATCACATGTGCCACTGAAAAAGGTGTTGATTAATAAATTTAATTAACAATTCCATAAAATTTATTTCAGAGTTCTGCAGAGCTGCTATAGCCAAATTATTATAATTGGTATTATCGGATCTCCTTATATGCTTCTGTACATTGAAAAACTCGATAGAGATCAACTGAGGATAATAGGCCTGCATTCTTGATGTCCTAACATTGCAATCTAGATTTCATGCTAGACCATCAGCTAAATTAAGCTATTTGACAATTATATCATCGATAGAACTTGGTATTATCACTTCTGTATAGTCAGAACACAGTAAGAGTATCCTAAAATAGCTGGTATCATAAAATACCCTAAATAAGTATTTTTAAATGAGCATTAAAGCGTCGAAAAGCCGAGGCAACTTCAATCCTTAACCATTAATTTAATTACTATTGATTAATAAAAGCCTAATAATACTATTGTCATAATTCTAATTATCAACTCTCAGTGTTTTCATAAAGTCAAGAATAGACTTCATTCTATCAGTGGCTTCTACCCAGCATCACATGCATTCCAGTTAAGAGCATATCGATTCCGTGTGAACCATATCAGGGTTCGATTGATTATTATTGTAAAGGAAATTAGTAAGAGAATTCTACCGAATTTGGCTAAGAAATGAACCTCAAATCATAATTAATCGATAAACTGAGACGTGTATCGGAGATATTGATGAGACTTTAAATCAGAAAAAGTAAATTTAGCATCTCAATGAACTTAGAAAATTGGTATAAATCATAAAATCAGATAAGTTACTACAATCTTGACAGAGAGCCATGTGGTTTTCGATAAGCGCTCTCATAATCCTACTTCTAGCCTTGCTCATTATATTCGCTAATGTGCTCATTCTGTTGGTGCTGCTAAAGACAGACATGCTCACTCTGGTCAACAGATATTTCTTCTTCTCTCTCACCATATCCGACCTCTGTATCGGACTATTTGTCGCTCCATTTTCCTTCTGGACCTCCCTGTTCGATAGATGGATATACGGAGAGAAGTTTTGCCTAGTCGAAGCCTACCTTGCCGCCATATTCTGGATAGCTTCAGTGTACTCTCTAATGTGGTTAAGTATCGATCATTATGTGGCCATTCGAAAACCAGATCGATACGAGAGTATAATGACAAGAACTCGAAGTGTCTGTTGGGTTGTTCTAATTTGGATAGCTTCGATTTCCTTTTGCTGTCCATCGATATTCGGAATATCATTAGCGAGGTATAATGCCGAGGCATATTTATGTATTATAGATTGGAGCCATCAAAAGGCTTACTTCATAACTTCAGGAATTCTCATAATCGTGCCGCCATTTCTAGCCATGTCCGTCGCTAATTTATACGTATTTACGTCCAAATACAAACAGAAGAAAGTTTTCTACGAGCAATCCACCGAAGCCAACTCTAGGCCGGACCTGTATGTGATGAATGTGGTGATTGGGGGTGTTTTTATAATATCGTGGTTGCCGCTGTGCGCAATTCAGCTTTACGAAACGCTCAAATCTTCGGAGGTCAAGGGTGATATCCTCCACGGACCTACTAACTTAGCTCCGCCTGCTTTACACTTCTGGCTGACGTGGTTGGCAGTAGGAAATTCCTTCTGGAAGTTTCCGGTTTATGTGATTTGTTTTCACGACTTTAGGATTGGAATAAAGATGCTATATTCAAATGTTTCGTGTAGGTCGTCATGTTGCTGTTAGTAGCCAAATGTTTTGAATGATGCACAGATGTAAATTAGCATAATATCAATTGAGAGATTTGAACCCGAAACCCTGACATCCATTATAAAGTGCGACGCTTTATAAACTTAACTATTGATTGATTGATTGATTAAACGAGTTGATATAAATGCAACCTTCAAAATTCTCTTTGTTTTGTGAGATGCAAAAGCTATATAGCTAAGTTTAGCGTCCATTTCCGTAGCCTAGGATACTATCAGAGACGGACCCGGCTGGGACTCGAGATATATGCAAGGGACATGTTGATATTTCAGGCTCACAAGGAAAGTTTGTACATTTTCCCAAGTTGGACATCAGTCTTGTTTTAGTTTTTAGTTATAATAATTACTGTTTGTGAAGAGTAAAGTAGATGATCCTATGTGCAATGTTTATTTAGTTAATTTCGTGATTTCATGTTGTTTCTGTGTACATCTATAATATCTATCAAATTAAATAATAAGATTATTATTTATATTATTATCTATAACATTCGATCAGTGCTCAAAGCTTGATTCTGCATTTCTTTATTCCTCGTATTGGTGTTTGGGTTTGATCCGTCGCTCATGGTACCTCAGAACTACAAAATAAAATAAAAACTCTGCTTTAATATCGTCTTCAGATGATGAACTGGACGTTAAATTGTTATTATTATATTATATAACATTTAAAAACATACAATTCAATTTTAGACTCATACAATGAGGATTTATCGCCAGTGTCCTCACCCGAAGGCGATATCAGGAACGTTGGTAATCATCATGTTAATGTTTATGATTAGTTGATCAAATTTATGTAATTAGAATCATGGAATTCAGATGATTTCTTACTACCAGATCAGGAATCTTGAGGATTATTAGGAACTGTTTTGTAACAAAAAACAATCCGATATTTTAGCAACTGTACCCAGTTTATAATCATAAAGTCATTTCGTGCAAGATATCCCGTACGGATTTACATTTGTATCTTAAGCTTCTTTAGACCTCATTAGTGTCACAAGGAATAATATTTCTCATGGCTGTGGGTACTAAGTAATAATTCTATCATTAGGTGATAGAGTGCTAAACCATTGTAAATAGGTAAATCCATCATAAAACATTCCTTCTCATTCTGTTCGTAACTCTTTTATATTGTTTAATTTTTTTTATGGTTGTTCCAGAACATAGTCTTGTGCAGATTTTTATCGAGTCATGTACTGGTGAGCACGCCATCGATCATCCAATTGAATCAATCTCTAAATGAAGGTGATATAAGCGGATCTCAATGTTATTTTATTTGTATCAATGTTATCCATAAGAGGAGATCAGTGTTTTTTTTAATTTGTTATATCAGCTTGTGAATTTTGTTAGTCTAGACTCTGGATAAAGCAATGGAACAGTATTACTGAATGCTACACTATTATGACTAGTTTAATGTATACCCGTGGTTTTGTTAGATCCGTGATAATGACAATATTTTCTTATCGAACTGTTGCAATAACTTGTAACGTTGATTGAGAATTGTTTGTGAAGTTTTGCTATTAGTAAATATTACAAGTTTACAATAAAGGTAAAAGGTTGTGTGTTATATTCATTTCCGAACGTAGTGGAGGAGCTGATCCCGATTCTGAGCGATTGCAGCACACAGGTGACATAGTCATTAATCTATTTTTGAGGTCGCCATCCCCACTCTTTACAATCCATTTTATAATTGTATCATATACGCCAAACCTGTTGAAACCTGCCAAACAGATAACCTTCGCAATCTTCCGAAGTAGTCACATACTATGTACTAATTGTTTCCAAGCCCAGGAAGAAATGGTGGGCTTGGTTTACAATACTACATCAAAACAAAAATTTTGCTCAATTCTGATATATTTGATCTACACATTCTACAGGGCTTCGGTATCCTCAAATCTAAAGAGATTCGAACTGTAAGTTCCTGTTAAAAAATGTTAACTCTCATGTACAGTCAATAGTCAATAACGTCCTACATGTGCGTACATCATGACATTTTATTGTGTCAAAACTCGAAAGTCCGAATAATAGACTTCATAATGCAGCCATTCAAATCCCATTATATTCTGCTTCTACGGATTAAAGAGATAAAAATTCAGATTTGTTTAGCTTGAAAGGTTGATAGAAATCTCAGTGCTTTGTTGAAAACGAACAAAAATTCAGGGATTTGATTAACTTTCAGTGTATCTATATTTATCCATCCATCAAGGAACCTGGATGTGTCCTGTACAGCGTGAATAGGTTTCGTGGACAAGCGATGTGACAAGTACGGAATATTGAAGGAGGGGAGGGGTGAGAGATTTCTGCCCCTCGTTTAATTCAAATTCATAACCATATACAAATTCAAAGCCATATACAAATTTTCGGAGTGCCGTGCACCTAAAACTTCACTGTTGTGAAGGAAATAAAATTTCAGAAGTCTTCCTTATCTTCACGGTACCGGTAGTGAATGGCCATTACTACTTCAAATTATAGCGTTAACGCTTCACAGTAGTGAACATTTAGCTTCAGTTTTATAAACTGAAAGAAATGTTAGGAACATGTAAATATTGCTTATTTGCATGAAAACATACCCACGTCTATCAAACAAGATTCATTCTTAATTCTGCACTTCTTTCTTTAACCTCTTTTCTACTATGTAGCATAAGTTATGTGACATAATTACAAACTACTACCAAACCTACCAATTTCTATCATACCAGATTCGTTTTTAGTATCAAGACTTTATACACCAAAGTTATGTTGCATAACCGGTGCGTTCCCAATTTGTGGACATTTTTGTAACCTGATCTCATCTCTATTAATATTATACCCTTTTCATAAGTTCCTTTCAATTTGTTCTAACATAGAAATTTTTATTTGCTCCGGATTGTTTCGGTTCCTTTTCGGTTGTCTTAACCAAGAATCAAAAAACGACTTCATGAATCTATCTGAGATATATTACAGTCAGTCAATGATGGTCCTGTTGATGTGAAACCTAAACCTGGTTTCAGCTATTGGGCTACATAAAACTGATTTATGTAAGCTGCTAGGCAACGTGCTTTTACCACTGGCATGTAGATCCTACCCAACTTTTTAATAGAGAAGACAAAGAGTGATTTTGAACTAGATTAGATGTCTCATAAACTTTATCTTATTAATTTCACAAGTCGGATCTAAATCTTTTCACTATTCCCTGGAAAATGGCACCACAGGAGCGACCGATGGCAAACATGGAAATATGTGTTTGTTCTGGTGACCTGAAGCGCTCTCGACTCTGTACTGATATTCCACAGAAGCGTCTCATATTATAAAGTCCGAACGTAATCGAGCCAATATACCGCGCCGCCGTCATCGTGGATGTGATTATAGATCGGATGGACGGTCTCAAAATATCTCAATTAGGGGGGACAAATTAGAATTTAACGTCAGTTTCGCTGCCAGAATGGTGGATCAGTAACGGGTGAGCCCTGGGATTCGAGCAAAGCATCGATCAGACCCGTCGAGACAAGTAACCCTTTAGCTTTTAATTTAATTGAATATATTTATTTCACACGAATCAAGTCTGCAAAACATGAACAAACAAACAGAGAGTGCGAAATGGACACAATGGCCCGAAGGCACCTTGGTTCAACCTAAAACAATTGAAACCAATCAATTTGTTAATGTCTTTCTAATTAGTCACTGAAAAGCAAATTGAAATATAGACTAGCTGATTCTAAGTGCATGTAAATTTAAATACAACACACAACACGAGAGAGAGAGAGAATTATGTTTTATTTCAAAAATCAATCAGAAAGTGCAAAAATCAAAAGTGCAGACAGACAACATGCATGCGCGCACAAATACACAGAACAAACACACGAACAAACACACAAACAATGAGAAAAAAGGCCGTCAGGGAGGATACAGTGTATCCTATCTAGCTGACCACCTTCACATTGCATTAAATTGTGATAACGTGTACGTTAGCTTATTTAAACTAAGAACAACAGAATATTAATCAGGCCTAGAATTAAAAAACTTATTAGCCTACAGACAAATTAGATATTATGCACTGTAAATAATAAGTTTTAACTCAAGATTATTAAAACTAAATTATTTTATTACAGGAATTTCAAAACTACTTTGCCGAGATCATGAGCTTGTGAGTATGACTAATTGAAAGTTCTCTTTGCTTTAATTTTATCAGTCTTTTGAATTTACTATCATTCTATGCCCTGATCACTTACATTTATTAGCATCAAATGAATATTATAGTATTAATCAATGTTGCGACATTATGAAGTGCTGGTAATTTATGATATATTGGCTGCTAATTGCTGAACTCATAAAATATAAAATTGCTCTAGATAATACGCTTTAAAATTCGCCATGTTGGAAAACCTTTGTATTTTGCCTATCTTGTACCGTTTCATCAAATGCCTCCGCTCTTCGATCTTAAAATTCTATGCTCTCTAGGGATCCCAATCCCGAAACTCGCCGCTCAATCGCGGGATTTCGGGATTGAACAATTCTCAATCCCGGGATTGACGAAGCCTGTAAAGGAGTCGACATGTTTTCGCACATAATTGACGAAAATATGTGGTCTACATAATCTCTGGGTCTACATGTATAGTAGTCTACAAGCTGAAATACAAATATGTTTATATATAGGCCTATATAGGGTCTATCCATAAATCTTAGATTAATTATTTTATTACATCGATCTTCATGACAATAGATTAATTTTAAAAGCTTTTTTTTATCTATACTTCTTTTTTAACATATTAAAATCAATTTTATCATATTTTTTAGCCCAGGGTCGTTTACAACCC
>JAQFZF010003125.1:0-11656 GCA_034695365.1 Enchytraeus norvegicus
CCCCCCCCCCCCCCCCCCCCCCCCCCCCCCCCCCCCCTTCCAGAGGTGGATGGATGATTCAGAAGATAGGGAAGTGTGATGATATAATCTAGAAGTAGCCTACGTTGATTACATGTTCGCTTGGTTGACTCAGCCATTGGATGCCGTATAAATGCTCGTAAGTCTTTCATCAAGTCTCCCATTTCGGCGGTAATTCTATATACCAAGGACGTGAGGGTATATGCGAAGGATTTATGCCAATAGTCTATAGGGGCATTTGTGGATTATGGAGCAATCAATTTCATCCAAATCATCAACTTAATGGTCAGCGCCATCAACATGTTGTTTGTTTTATCATCGCTACGAGTGTTGTTGTTGCTGTGGGCCTAGATTAAAAGCCGCAGTGCAGGCATCCTCAATTCTATCTTCTTTTTTAAATTCCCCTATATACTGACACGTGACAGACACAAGTGCTAGTTTCCTTTACTGTTTTTGTGTTTTTATTTTATTTTTCTACTCCATTGTTGATCGCACCTTTGCCTTTCTATTAGTGCAATGCACTGTCGGACGCGGAATGCAGCCAGCACAGGTACACGATTAACCTTCCATCTTCCAGGCACCGATGCACACCCGTGCTCAAGGGTGCCGGGGATATTTTGTCGACTCAGCGGGGAATCGTTCCCATGCCTTCTCCAAACATCATTCGATCTTGAAGAAAACACGTTAAGCGCTTCATCAAATCCCCGTCGGCATTAAATCATTGGTAGTTAAACAAATAGTTTTGTAAAAATTCTTTTTTTAACAGCCTCTCTGTATACATGCTAACGCTCAAATTTATGTATATGCCTGTATTTATACATGTGTGTCTACCTGCGATTATGTGTGTTGACTAGTGTGTAGGTATTTGTGTCTATATGTAAGTTACGATTAATCATAGAGTAAGGGAAACGGTAACAGGAGTTTCTAATGCAGTCTCAGTGATCTGTAGCCGGTCATGACACCCGTCATGGCTGTCGGTCGGTGACAGTCATGGCACAGCTATTGACCTGTTTTTCATCAATGTTAAACTCCATGCTATCATAGGCACCGACTTGGGAAAATTATTGGGGTTGCCCATTTGTGGATTTCGGATTTTTGTGGGTGGCCAAAAAGGGGAAAAATTGGTGTTTTAATGGGTCAATTTATACAATTTTCCCCAATAATCAATGGCCCACCCCCCTCGTCGCGAGGGAAATACAGTCCCACTCCCTCCCGGCTCACCCCTAGCCGAGAGGTGAGACCGGGTTAGTATTATTGTAATACTGATTACAGTCATTAGTTCTGCATCGCAAACTCGGCTGACTGATTATTTACTGGTATCGAAAAAATATACAACACAGAGTTTTTCAACAGTGAAAATGATTAATTTTAAACACACACAATAAAGCAGCCCAATTTTCATAACTTTCTCGTTAGCACGCAGTGAAATAAAGATTTTTGCATAAAAAATATTATTGTAATTATTTGGGATGTTGACCAACTACTTAACACTCTAAATATTGGGGTTGCTCAGTATCATTGTGAGCAACCCCAAATAAAATAATGGGGTTGCTCAAGCATCCAAATTACCTACAAGTCGGCGCCTATGAATGCTATAGCTATAAGTTAGATCTAGATTTGTCTGCCTATTCGGAACAATAGTTTAAAAAATCTGAGAATCCTATTGTTCTCAGCATATCCAAATTAGGAAAAATAAATCCTAATACCTTCGACATACAATATTAAAACGTCCCTGATATCGTCGTCAGATGATGAACCCGACATTAAACAGTTCTTTGATTTGATTTGATACCTTAAAAAGTTTAATGTAGATTCTTCCCGCCTATACATGTCTTTAGAAATTGTCATTGCCAAAGAGAATGTAGTTGAGCTGCTCTGATTGTGTGTGGGGGAAATGCAGAGGTGGGCGTGGGATGATGTGTCACGTGATGTGGGGGGGACTGGGGGGAGGGGGGGGGGGGGTGGGGGTATGGAGGAGATCTTTTGATATACAATTGTTCTTATTTATGGACGCCTGATGTGATATTGATTTTTATGACAGATGTGTAAACTTGAACCTAGTCCTGCAGACAGTCTATCCGTGATTTGTGTGTGAATGTGTGGGTCAGTCAGACCCTCTATTCATCTGTCTGTCTGTCTGTCTGACTGCCTATCTGTATGCTTGTCCTTACGACTCTGTACGTAGATTTGTATGTATGTCTGTCTATCTCTCTGTCTGTCTCTCTGTCTATATGTCTGTCTCTATGTCTCTGTGTCTGTCCGTCCATCTATCTGTGTGTTTCTCTCTCTGCCTGTTCTTCTGTTTTTTTGTTTGTTTGTCTGTCTGTGTGTTTGATTCTCTGTCTGTTTGACTGTTTGTCTGTCTGTCTGTATGTGTATCTGTCTGTCTATCTCTTTTTGTGTCTGAGCGTCTGAGCGTCTGGCTGTCTCTTCGTTTGTTTGTCTGCGTTTCTCTCTATATGTCTGTCGCTCTGTCAGTCTGTCTGTCACTCTGTCTTTCTGATTCTGTGCGTCAGTCTGTCCGTCTCTCTATATAATGAATATCACCTATATTATTTGCACTAAACTTCTTATGTTGCGCTCGTATAAACATTATAAAAATGTATCTCTCCAGAAATCAAGAGAGTGAGGAGACTGAAGTAATGCAACATAATACCGTATATATTTGTTGTGAAATGTGAGATACTATTATAGTTCTGTAATAGTACTCCAATGGCGGTGGAAAGAGAGGGTACGGTAGAAAATTGTGTTTAGTTTATAATAAACTACAACACAATTTGCTACTCCTTCTTTCCGCTGCCATTTTGCCAGCTCGTATTATATCCGTCTGCTTCTCGCAAAAAAGGTCGCATACAACAAACAGTTACTGTACTAAATCATATTTGAAGCATTTTACCTGTAAGCTGGTAAGTAAGGGGCCTTATTAGTTGCTGTAGGGGGATTAAGGAATTAAATACTCGTATAATAATACCTACGTATTATTAGCCGTAGGCCAATAATACGTAGGTATTATAACACGGTATTTTAAATTAATTGATGGAAGTCTTTATGACTAAAATCGGCAATCTAGCATGCAAAAATTCTACTTGCACTTTATTTCAATTAAATAGCTCTAGCCCCAATTATCCCACTAGTATTAGCTCTAGCCCCAATTATCCCACTAGTATTAGCTCTAGCCCCAATTATCCCACTAGTATTAGCTCTACGGACTATCTGTATAAAAAACGGAACACAGTTTTCGTAACATCGTATGTAAACAAAATGTTGCTCTATATGGAATAAAATTCCTGTGAATATTAGAAATAGCGCAACGTTAAAACTTCATATATAATGATAAAACATATTTGTTTGATAACTGGCAACTCTATAATTATATCTTCTCACATTTTCTCGTTCAATTGCACCTTGCGTTTATATTTTCTGTTTGCATGTTTGTTTTGTTCTTATTTATTTTTGTATTTTTGTATATATGTATGGTGATCAGCTAGATATGACCAAGGCCTCCTCTGATGGCCATAATGTGTGAGTTTTCTTGACATAAAATCATAGTTCTCTCTCTCTCTCTCTTATTCTAATACAGTGCTACAGCCTGTCTAAAAAAACAACACCCCCCCCACCTCTCCTACAATAATCTGAATAACTTGAGAACGGAACTGCCAATTAATTCACCGTTTGGAGCCCCACTATAGGTATGCCAATTTGACATGTCACGACAAATTTTGGGCAATATATCTTAAAAATTACGAATCTGGAGAGTTTTCCGCAGGCAAGGGGAGCTTAAAGTAGTGGCCAAGCTAGGATATCATGGTCTCTACTCTTGTTTATTTAAAACGAGCCCTCTTTTAAATCCGATTCCTGTGAAATTAGCCAAAGATATGGAACAAGCAATTCTAGTCAACATCACCACATTTCGATTGAATATCTTTAAAAAAAAGTTATTGATATTTTAGTGTGATGTTGATAGACAAATACTGCAGTTTCGTACAGTGGCGGCCCCAGCATTTGGGGCAAGTCGGGGCACTGCCGGGGCACAAGGTCCCGAGTAGGAGCACATTAAAACTGATGATAAATCATGAAATGTTGTAAGTACTTGAATTTGAAATATCATTCACTACAATTAGCATTGTACACAAACTTCACCAATCATTGCAATTTACACGAGTCAACGTACAATGTCTTACATTGTCCATCATGGAATTGTTAATTCAATCAAAATGCAAACAAAAAAATTCTGTTTCCTGCCGGGGCACCTGCCGGGGCACCAGTCGGGGCACGGTCGTTTACAGCCGGGGCACGTGCCCCGGCTGGCCCGGCGTGGCGCAGCCACTGGTTTCATAACGTCATGCAGTGTTAAATAAAGCAAACTTCTTTCAATGTACCAATACATGTACCACTGTCATACTGAAATATCAATAACGTTATTACTTTGAAAGATATCCGTTCGAAATTTGGTGATGTTGGCTAGAATTGACTGTTCCATATCACTGGCAAATTTCACATAAATCGGATTTAAAAGATGGCTCATTTGAAAGAAACAAGATTGTAGACCATGATATCCTAGCTTGGCCATTACGTCAAGCATCGCTTGCCTGCGGAAAACTCTTCAGATTCGTCATTTCGTAACTAGAAATTTAGATAACCCCACTGAAAGGAAAAAATCATGGGGGATTTGGCTTCTTACCCTCCCCTACTAAAATTTATTTTCCGACTAAATGAAAACTATAGAAGTTAATTGTAGCAGCCCCTACAGGCTTTCTTCAAATAGCTGTAGCATTTGACTGTACGATGAGAAAATTATTTTTGCTCATTTCTCCCGCGACACGTATTTTTCATCTCATTGACAACCACATGTGACAAAACCATTAATTTCATGTCATTTACTGCCACAAATTAATTTTTATTATTATGTCTATATAGCTCGTCTAATACATTCGGCTAATACATAAAAAACGGCCCCCCTACAATAATCCTAATAACTTGAGAATAGAACTGTCAATTAATTCACCGTTTGGAGCTCCACTAGGTCTGCCAATTTGACATGTTCTGACAAATTTTGGTCAATATATCTTAGTTATACACATATTATTATTATTATTATTTAATGAAGATACGCATGACTAAGAAAGTAGTTTTTGTTCTCCGATAATTGACTTGACTAGAATATGCTCCTTATCTTTTAAATAAATTATACAATGCGATACAATACAATGAGGATTTAACGCCCGGTTTCTCATTGGAGGGCGATGTCAGGGACATCTTAAGCTAATTATCAGGGACATCAAATTCTCTAGCTGGTTCGTATTAACAGGATAGGCACGTTACGCTATTGTCGAACTAGGCTGTAATAGCGTTAATGGCTTCTAATTGCTGGCTGCATGACTCTCCACTGATATTTGTGATATTTTGCATAGAGCGGCGCTTAATAAATATACTGATCGGTTGACTGATTGATATTTTATCCAAAGCGAATAACTAAGCAAGGAATAATGCTAAAGTAATTTAGACGGAGAATATTTAGTGTCCGCACTCTACCGGCACTCCTACTTCTGCTCTCTCGTAGATCTTTCTTAGCTCGGATTTGATCTTATTCCAATTCTTAGAATCAGAGATTTCCAGATAGACCGTAGCTCTGGGTGCCACAATCTGCGGAACGTGGACCGTGCGGAACGGCATAGGTGGAATGGCGCATGCCGACTCTGTATTATATCAATCCTTATTAGTTATTACACCAGAAGGCAGTAGATGAACACAAAGCATCAATGAAAAGCAACACACAGAATAATAATGTCACACATGCATCAATGAAAAGTAACAACACAAAGAAAAGCCAAAGCAACATACATCACGACAATATTGTGCATGTGCAATGTTGTGCATGATAGCCTAATTAAGCTGTTGTTGTGCATGATAGCCTAATTAAGCTGTTGTTGTGCATGATAGTCTAATCAAGCTGTTAAATTAAAATAGATGGTACGAGAAACGTGAATTCCAGTAATAGACAATTATAACCATAATAATTGGAATTGACCACATTGATATGTTAAATGGTTCCACTCAATACTATCTCGCAAACTTTATGTCGCTCGTTTTGCTCCACTCAGCCAGATTCGATTCTCGGCAGAGTGGCAGAGTCAAATTAAAGGGTAAAATATCTGTTGTGCAGTGGGTTGGGCAAGCCATCCATCGGTACAAGCACGGGTTAGTTAATTAATGATAGCAATTGATAGTAATTACTAATTAATACGTTATGGGCGGTTGCTACAGAATATTACGAATGTAATAAAAAGCATGGTGTTTAGGATTTTATCTCGGATCTGTGGGATGGACCATGTTGCCGTCAGATTAGTGTAAATTGTTGAATTGTCAAGTGTGCCCTTTATTGAGTATGATGACAATTAATCTCTGTATGTACACAACTATGCCTAATGTAACAATGCTATAGAGCCGCTTCACGGTGCTGCAGTAAAATGAGGCACGCTTTGACTAATTAAAAGCTGTCAAGCTAAGTTAACGTCTCTGTTCCTCCCACACCGATACTGTGAGAGACGGACCCGTCTGGAACTGTGTCCTCCTATTTCTCAGGCAAGTATGTTACCGACTCCATTACTCAACCGGGAAACGTGTATTTTATGTTTTAAAGAATCGTTCTCAATTCTCGGATCCGCTGATTACCACAACCTGGTGGACGTTAAGGATACCCGACACCTCGCGGGGTCAGACGTCCCTGCTGCAGGGTGGCGGTGAGGTGGAGTAGGTAAATGTTGTTTATGTGCTTGATGTGGTCAGGAGGGGTGGACTGCAGCAACTGTTCAAGAGTCTTTCCAACTGAGGGGGTTGAAGAGTTTAACTACTCTCTACGAAACCAGATAAAAACTGCCGAGTTGTTGGTAATTGTCATTTTAAACTATTCTCTTGCAGAGTTTGCATTTCAAACTCAATTTGAAAGCTGGTTGTTGGAGACGTCCCTGGTGTCATTATCAGGCGATGCAAAGGATAGTTAATTCAACTTGCCTGATTAAATGGAGCAAAAGGGAAGAAATTTGTTTAAAGCAGGACTTTTTCCAAGTGGATAAGGGGAGGGATGTATACGTTACTGAAAGGCGCCAAAAATGGATGTAACCGATTTCACAAATATTCAGCACTAACTTAGTTTAACTTTTTCTTTTAGTATAGGAAATCGTCAATTTCCCTAAATTATGGAGGAACATAACGTTCTTGAAAAATCCATAATCATTCCTAAATTGAACTTTATCTGCAAATTATACTGGGAATCTGTAATGTATGACAGAGAGGCAGCTACTTCGTCAAATTGGGCGAGAAAGCCTCCCCCCCCACCGCCCTAGCCAATATTGTAGAACCACCACCGATGGAACAATTCACAGTCCAAGCATGGTGTGCTGCGTAAAATATCAATACCTAGGGTCAGATGGCGGCTAGAAATCATGAAAATGCTGTGACACAGTGACTGTAGAAATTAATTCTAATTAATCTTGATGCCTTTTGAAGTTTATGGTTATTAGTTTTCTTGCTCATGCCCACTATTCTTCAATATAAATCTTGCTCTAGCCTTGGCATTGAATGCTAAATCTACTCTTTTCAATATTCTCAGTTGATTCGAGTAAGCTAGATATAGCCTCATATATTTGATATAGTCAAAGACGTCCCTTAATTTGTATTAATATAGAAAATAGACGGTAAATATTGATATAGCCATCCTTCGGTTTCCCATAACAGAATAACTTTGAAAGTAGCAAATTGGAAATGCGCATGGGATGTATTATTAATTGGAAATGCTACAAAAATGGAAATTCATTCTAGGCTATGCTTGTTATATGATGATTGGCGATATTAAGTTAAGGATACCTTGGAATTGACCAATCGAAACCTGCAGGTGTTTCGTCAAAGCCGTATTAAATCAGTCACTGATGAACATAACAGGAAACCATCTCGGGAGCCATATTTTCCCTTGAACAAAGGCCTCAGTTTAGGTGTGGCGGAGGAAATGTCTTTGTGATCCGATCGACTTTTTCAGTTTATCGATGACATGCTCTTGAATGAGAAATAAGCTTTGTGTAGGAATTTTGTCTTAGACCTGCCATGTGACAGAGAACTGGATAGATGGAATCTTTGAGCACACGGTGTTGCAGCAGTAGCTAGTAACACGCCGTTAGGTATGAGCAAGTAGTGGACTGAGCATCAGCAGTATAGTATCGGTGGTGTCTCGTGTAGGGACGTGACTGGATTAAGATAGTGTTTCATCACGTCCAGGCGCTCTCAGCTGCCTCGTCAAACACGATTTCGGGGGGGGGGAGAACTAAATTAGGCCCAAAAATTGTCCATTAAAAAAACAATTGATTATTAAGTAAATCAGAAAACCTGATAATATCGGGATAATTCACTGGGTGACCGTAAAGTGAGCGGTAATTCACGGGATCAAATTAATTGTTTGACAATTAAGCGGTTGGTCAATTCATTAGATGCCAATTCATCAGGTGCTGCCGGATGTTCTCCCTCCTCCCATTCTTTTAATAGCTGTTGGAATAAGATTTACAAATTTTAAACCAGGTTCAAAATCCAAAGTTCAAAGGAATAATCGGCGACAAGTTGTAGAAAATGTATGTGAAAAACGAGACAGAGCTAGCCAGACTGAGATTAACGTTGAGGATGGTGTTAAGATATGGACAAATGTGGACACGTTTTTGGAATAAAGATGATGGAAGAAAGAGAAATAGATGAAGGATCATTAATGGTCGTCTTATAAAAATCCATTGAATATTAATTAAGGCCTAGATTTTAGAGGGGCCATCTACATCTCCCCTGGACAACCTCAGGGACAAATTAATTATTGGTCATTTTCTCAAAATCTTAGGCATAGAAGGAGTGACCGAGTCACCCCTCCGCTCCCCCCCCCCCCCTCGTGGAAGACACCGCTCTACTGAGCTTCGTGGTCAAACATGATTTAACGAAGCAAACAAATCTCGAGTATTGGGAGAGTTCTCGGTATAGAGCTGCTCTGCTCAATTCTCAAGGATTTCTGTTCATTTAAATGTATTATCTTCTGCGAATGGAAAAATTGAGAATAGTTTTCAGTAAACAGATGTTATGGCATATTTGTCTCTTCTACCATGAGTTTCCTCTATGACAAATCTGTTGAAATTATTCTAAATACATTAGCCCAGTTCCAAAGTTTTCACAAAAAAAATTGTGTCTACATAGTGCTTTTAAATTATAAATTCACACCAGATGTTGCAGTGAATGTAAAAGTTGTATGAGCCTACGTATTTTATGTATTTTATATTTAGGAAAAATACCTGTATTTTGCCGTATTTTATTTCTACTTTGCAGTATTTTACCTATTTAATGTATTTTATATTTTTTGGAAAAAACATATATTTTACCGTCTTTAATTCCGACGTTTGAGTTATTTCACAACTATGATCTGAGCCATGGCCATGGTGTCTGTGTTATAGACCAATAGGTGATAAGTTTGCTACTGATTGCTTGATTGATCAACTTCATTGTATAATTGGCATAGTTCCTAGTTAATGTAATTATAGTTCACATTGTTCTCTCAGTTCAAATTAATAATCAGTTAAAGCAGAGTAACTCTTCATCAACCGATTCACCATTAAAGGCGGACGATACTAAAATTCTAACCAAGCACCTATCACTTAACGCTCCAGGCTCTTAACCGATGCTTCAAATTGTTCAACCAATTCTGACATAATTTGTTTTAGTTTTTAATGGTGGTTCGAGTCTAGTGGCCGGCTAGTTGTTGATGGTGCATTGGGGCATTGAGTTCAACATTGCATCTAACTTCATGACTTGTTGAGACGATCGTTTGATATACCTTTGAGTCAACCGCTACTGTTACATTTTAGTAATCCATTCGAGAATTCAACTGTCTCGTTGCATCACAGCCTTATAAGTTTGTACAGCAAATACATAATGCCCCCCCCCCACCCCCTATCTATCTATCTAGTACTCTACCAGGCAGCAGGTCTAAGACACACATTTCTACACATTCTATAGCTACTATTTTGATGATCATTAAGCACACCATCGATCAAATAGCCGAATTGATCCCACAACAATGTCAAAGCTTTGCTTTTATCATACCTAAATAATACCTTTGTTCAAGGGAAATTTATCACTTTTGGGGTTTTCTTCAGTTGATTAGTCTGTGACTACGTCAGTCGACTTCTACCAAACCAGTGCAGCTATCGGTTTGTTTATTCCCGAGTGTCTCGGATCCAAAACGGGACGAATCTGTAGATATGCACATAAAGGCATAGGCTAATCTGCACACACGCACGTTACTTTTTTGTATCACAATACAAATATCCATCACGTAATCCCCCCCCCCCCCCCCCGCCACCCCCTGCCCTCACCTTCTCCGCCTATATCTTACTATCTGGTTGCATCTAAATCAGCCTTGTGGATTTAATTGACTCGCTGATACAAATATATCAAATCTCACGACGCGCACATATTTCTTAGTTTTACTCGATACAAGGGGTTAGTCGGTTGAATACATGTCAAACCGTGTAGTATAGGCGTGCTATTGTTAGCACTTATTATTAAGACACTGCATTTGCAGCTGCAATCGATACATGCTTCGAATCTATCAAGAGTTTAAGCATTTACACAGAAGTTATACTAACGTGGGGAAAGTACATGTAGTTATAGGCTCAGTACTTTAGGTACTGCGTCTACACCGTGTTCACAAACTAGCGAGAACACGATATGTTTTGACATTTTCTTCGATATTTGGGAAGTATCAACAGGGGCCTATTTGTAATATATACTGAAAATTTAAAGAGAATTAGATGTATAATCACGGATATATTGCATTTTGTGTGTGATTCTTAGTAAGATCTTGATTCCCATTATGGAAAGAACAGGGGGAGGGAGGTTATCGAACAAGCGAACATCGGTAGAGTGTTCGCCTCAGAAGCAAGTGATTCAGGATCGAATCCCAGGTGAGTCGACAAAAAAGTTAAAAAAGCCGGTCGTGAGGATGGTTATTTGAATATCTACGCTGGTCTACGCTGGCTGTGATTGTGCGCAATCTAATGGGAGAGTACTAGGAGCGGAGAGGAGTAAAAAAGCAAAAAAAGCATTGCCACCTGGTGAAGAATATGTGTCAAACATGTGCGGTTGTCACAGGTACGTGTAAGCATATATAAAGAACAACACAAAAAGCGTATCAAGTGAGCATACTTATTACTTACATTATGCTGTCTGTCCATATTGGGAATCAATATCTTACTAGGAGTCAGGCACAAAATACAATATCTCAGTGATTATGCGCACAACTCTCTTTAAATTTTCAGTATATATTACAAATAGGCCCCTGTTGATACATGAAAAATATTGAAGAGAACGTACTAATACTTTGGTAGAAAGAAAATAAAAAACATATTGTGCGTTCAGTAGTTTATGAACACGGTGTATAAGTGTATTTAGTTTTGCATACATAATAAATACTTAATTTGTATAGTCTAAGATTATTTTTTACAGCAGGGCAATTTCATTCCTAAATCTTGAGAATAGACTTGCCGAAAGCGACGAGCTGTTTCTAAAATGTACAATGGATGTATGCATGAGAGAGATAAACTGTATAATGGAGTAATTT
>JAQFZF010003126.1:0-11656 GCA_034695365.1 Enchytraeus norvegicus
ACGACGGGGGGTGGAGGGGGAGCGGTGGGGGGGAGACGAAGGGTGGGGGAGAGAGAGAATGAGACGGAGAGTGACGAGAGTGGGGAGAATAGTGAGGGAGAAATACTGTCATCTGACTACTAGAATAGTGAGACTACTGGACCGATGGTGAGAATAGTGAGATATTGTCGTCTGACTACTAGAATAGTAAGACAACTAGACAGATGGTGAGAACAGTGTGGGATATTATATATCCTCTCTAACGTTTAAACTTATTAACTTTGGTAAACCCTCATATCTTTGGAATTCTTTACCGCATGGTCTTCGGTCATGTACATGTATTACAACCTTCCAGGGCAAGCTGAAAACCCATTTGTTTCCTCCTTAGATCTGCTCAATCAGACTTTCTTGCCCTGGCTAATGGACTTGCACTGTTTCGGATCTCGCATTCTCTTCAGTCTATGCTCTGGCAAGTATGTTCTGGTGGTATAGAACTGATTGTAGTTGCATAGTGTGCTTGAGACGTCCCTGATATCGCCTTCGGGTGAGGAACCGGACGTTAAATCCTCATTGTATTGTATAACATATTGTCATCTGACTACTATGATGGGACTACTAGACAGATGGTGAGAATAGTGTGAGATATTGTCATCTGACTAAATATTAGAATAGTGAGAATATTAGACGGATGGTGAGAATTGCATGAATGGGTTTAATATACAGACAATGTTACACAAGTTATGCAATCAAAGGTCACTGGTTAACCTCACCTTTACAACAATGCGGCGCCTCAATGGCTTCCAAGTAGGAGTGATTAACTGACTAGGCACTGGTTACACACCATGCCCAGAGGTGCTGGTGGTATAATTTTAAAATTTGTAGAGACCCATAATTATTTTAGTATTAATTCAGATTTGAACCTAGAACCTCCCGCATCAAAATCAGACAACATACCACTAAGCTGTAACACAACCGGCTCCTAAGACGAAATTATCCTAAGTTGAAATTTTAAGATATTTAGATTTAAATGGCACTTTAATGCATTAGATATTTTAAGATAACTAGGGCCTACATGTAAAAGCTTAAGTTTAACTTTTTAATGGCCCCTCATTGACCAGTGAGTGGATGGAAGGCATCCCTGCCAGGGATGCTAAATCTCAAACCACATGGGGGGGATGACTGAAACCAGTGGGGGGACAATCTCCGGCGTCGCCCCCCCCCCTACAAATCCCACCCTTAGGGTTGCCAACTTTTGCTGAAGACAATTCCGGACACTGTCATCATAGCGGCCGAGCTCCGTAAATGCTATGATTTAATCTATTCCTTATTCCTTTCAGTCTTCCGGACGGACAATGTATTGTCCGGACAGACCCTATTCCGTTTTCCGGACACACCGTGCAAATTTCGGACAGTCCGGACAAATTCTGTACGGTTGGCAACCCTAACCACCCTGGTGACAGATGATGACATTGATATGATGCTTAATTAAGGGTCTTTGATAACATAAGAGTTTATATTATATTAATATGCATTTTATCATCATAATCGCTAACAATACTCTGTATGATAATTTGAGATTTGCTTCGCCGAAGCAGGCATTGCATCACTATATTTATTGATAGGCAATTTTGTGAAGAAATTAATGTTGTTGTGTAATTGAGTGGCTTGATGTTTCGTTCATAAATTGTTTTGAGCACCTAAGTTACTGAGACACTCTGATTCGATCACCAATTACGATATATGATTAGTTTATTTGTTTTGTCGGTTATTAACTCTGCAGCTTCAATTCCAGTTTTAACGTTAGTGCTGATCTAGCACATAATTAATCCTATATAATTATCTATCATATGATTAATGCTATATCATCATATAGTATAGGCTGTACAATGTATGCATGTAGGGCCTGTAGGAGTACAATTTATTTGTACTTTGATAACAATATTACGGTACCTAATATTATTGTGTACCATCTAATTTTCAATTACTGACTGTAGTTGTAAATTATTCATTTACGATATTATAATACCGTATCAAAGCTGTAAAGCTAAGTTTAACGTCTGTTTCCGTGTTCAATGTAGAATGTAGAGACGGACCCAGGTGGAGCTCGAACCCCCTGGCCTCCTGCTTATAGTATACATTACTGCATTAGGCTTATTTATGATGCATCAAGCAGTATAACACATAGTGCATTTTAGCCCTATGCTTATTACCGACTTGCAGTTGTCAAAGCTGACCAGTAATTATATATATACAGTTATTACAATGTTATTATTTAATTGATGTGACCAGTCATTAAACGTCTTTTTCTAAGGATGTGTTGACAATTTATAATTATGTTAGCTCAGTTGTCAGGCAGGTCGGTTTCTGCTCCGATGGTTTGGGTTCGATTTTCGGTAGAGTCAATCAATAAGTATATTCTCCATTGGCCAACCAAGCACTCCATCCATCCCTTTTTAGGTCGGTTAATGATGAGAAGAAAGAAGTACATAGTGGGCGACTACTACAGATGATTGCAAAGTTAATCACGGAATATAATCCTATCCGATCCGTGAGTGTGGCGCGAATTCGTAACAATTGAAACCTGTGTGCTGTAACGCCTGGCTCAGCTATGCACTCTGTAGAGTAAGAAAAAACTTTGACCGCATAGCTTATTTAAACTTCATGCATTGCACACCTCGTTTGGTTGATTCCCGTCACAAAGGCTACACCAGCATAAGGTAATAATGGACTGAAACTTATTTGTATAGCATTTTATTTTTTACATACCATGAGATGATATACAATTATACATACACTGAGTATATACAAGATTATGCGCATATATGCATACACATATAAGCATTAAAATACATAGCCTACATATAGGCCTAACCATGTGTAGGCCTACATACAATAATTACTCAACATATTTACATAAGTATGGAATACACGAATGCAAACATTTCTTGCGAAAAAGTCCGTCAAAAAGTATTTACAAGATATACAGAATAATTCTCATCCCATCAATATACTGTATAAGTTACAAATTTAAAAACCATATTCGTCTTTTTTTGTATGATAATATCTTATTTTACTTTTTTTTTTAATAATTAAGAAATTTTATTTACTCACTAGGCCAATTTAAAGTCTCTCTCAATCACACTCTCGATCACTGTCTCTGTCTCTCCCCCTCCCTGTCTCCCTCTCTCTCTCTTTTCCTCTCGCTCGCATCCTCTCTGACTTGCTCTGACTCTCTCTCTCTCTCTTATTCATCTTATAAAGTCATTCGAGTACATATCCGTTACTAAAATAATAAATTTTGTTGCTAAATTATTAAGCTACCAAATAGATATCTTATAATATTTACATTAAACTGTGTCCGAGACCATAATTAATCATAACTTTTCTTACATCGCATTTGATGCTAGGGACTTGTCACAATCATTAGCTGCAGATCCTGAAAAATTGAACGTTACCCAATAGATAATATTCATACAGAAATGGTACATTCAGCGACCAGAATAAAAGTATGCAACGCCTACATACAAAACACACGGAGCTGTTCGTAATTGCTGGTCGTTTACATGCAAAAACATTTCAGAGTCTGATGCACTCATGGACGACGGCATCGTAGCGATGTTATACGATAGCTTGTTATTTACAAGATATATATAATATACAGTCTATACAAGCATGCATATTTCATTACAATGCTTCTTGATTAAGATCGATTACTACTACACGGAGAACAGTATTTACATGTTAGAAAAAAATACGCAGACATGCATTCGCACACACACACGAGAGCGCGCACACACACACGCGTGCGAACGCGCACACATCAAGAGTAGATATTTATAGAATTGACTTTATCTAAATCCTGATTTCTACCAAAGCATTCCAGCATGATATCACTGACTATATGCAGCACACAAGAGCAACAATACATACATGATTTCATATTCAAAACAATATCAACATGCATGATTTCACATTCAAAACACTACAAACACAACTAAAAATTCTTCTTTGCATAACTAGTGTCTAGTGCTAACAAATGGCATGTCAAATTACATATAAAATTATAATTTAATTATAATTCTTGTAATACAAATATACAGTAACAAACACAATACAATAAATATCTAATATGTGGTTGAGAAAACTGATGATATCTATTTCATTACCTTTATCACATATGACTGATGTCCTACGAAATGATATCATTATCCTCATTGGATGAGGAAACGGACGCTAATCCGCTGTTACATTGCATAGATCTAGATTTTAATCTTAAGATAGTTTAGTCAATAATGCATTTTATTGGTCCTATTGACAAACGAATGATCTGTTTTAGGAAAAACCTAGTACCAGATAATCTATCATCCACAGGAGATGTAGTTAATTCCTATTTGTCTGAACCTATGCCTAATATGCATACTTATTTTGTAAAGCAGTTTCGAAGACGGGCTTCGTTCACGACACTGCAATACACATATTCGTAGCTAATAATATTCTGACAGCAAGCAGATTAGAACAAAGTGTTCACTTGTGTTAAAGAAAGCAGCACATGGTTGCACAAATGCACAATGTGTATAGTATTTTAGTGAGCCTATGTGCAGCGAAGAATCCCATCCAACATCAATTCTGCATTTACAATGTCAGATCCTAATAATAAATTAAAATCAGCCAGGCAAGTGTATTAATTCTCACCTACATGTATATCAGAGCCTACACTTATCTATGTCAATATTTGACAATTTAATCTTAACATAGGGTAGCACGCAGGGTTTCAATTTCTCAAAGACATTCTAAATGAAATATGGTATAGTTTTCTACACCAGTGGTGGGCAAACTTTTAAATCCGCGAGCCACTTTTAAACTAAAAAAAATTCGGCGGGCCACAATTTTTTGCAAAAATAATCCAAGGGCCAACTTTTCGAAACTTCAGATTTCACATTGTCAATATGTCGTATTTTTAATCAGCTAAAACTGATTTTTAATCAGTTAGAGGATGACGGGAAAAAATATAGAAGTCTCGGCGGACCAAAATCTCAGGTCCCGCGGGCCAATACGGCTCGCGGGCCTGAGTTTGCCCACCGCTGGTACTGTAGCCTAACTACCAACTGGTAAATTCAACTATCTAGATCCATTACAAGCTCTAACTCAATTCAACAGTAACCACGGTGGAATGTGCTGCATAATTTATAAGATCGCCCTATAATATTGCGCGACTAGATATAGGATTAAGGATCAACTCTATTTCAACTGCAATTCCATCGTCATATTATTTCAGTTTCACATAAAGTTGAATATTTGATCATCACGATTAGGCCAATGCTACTGTATGATTGGCCTGGAGAATGACTTATATTTCACTGAGATGCAAAATTATGTTGGCACCGCGCAACGAAATCTCTATCACAAATGAATCCAGAGCAACAATAAAGTCCCACTTTACTGTGGAAACCTATAAATTTAGAAAGACTCCGTTCCAGGGTTCACCTGTTTTACAAAAACAACAACAATAACAACAATTAAGTGCACCGTGGTCCACTTAGACTCTACTACGATGGATGAGCCGTTAGCACATCGCTTGAGTGACAGACTCAGGTTCCATTTGTTCGCGGTTCGAATCACAGGTATCTCCCGTCTCTGATGTCCCGTCTTTTGGATGCGAAAATGGTGTTAAATTCGGCTGTAGTTTTTAGCGACAAAAACAGACCATTCTATGCAATTGCAAGGAACTGTTTTGTGGTCATAAGAATCAACGTTATCAATCAATCAGAGGAATTTATTTAGCGCACTCGAACACTCCCGAGTTATAAATTTATAGACTTTAAACTTTATATTTACTAATTTGGGTTACTGAAAACTATAGGATTCGTCGATTTTTAAAATTTTACGTCGTTCAGAGAAATCTAGCATAAGACTAAACTTTGTATGTCTAGTCCAAATATAAACTTCAAGCTTGTTTGCGTCATCGAGAGTAAACTCTGAAAGATGAACAGTTACTGCTGATGTTGTCATGAATAGGCTTTTGATTGTTCATATCACTAATGCACTCAAAGTTAGACTGGAAATAGATTTCGAATTTGATGATCGCATGACAGGACTTCCGCTCTTATTCTAAATCCTGATTCCGAGTTTATGACGTCATATATGCAGTAAGATGAGTCAATTCACTAAATTAGGACAGATAGTAGCAAGATAGACCAGTGTTGAAACGCTCGAGAATAGATCAACCTAAAGCTTCACGTGTTTCATAGAAGCCGACTAAAGCAGTCACTAAAAAAGACAATGGAAAAACCACATCAAAAGTCATACTTTTTCTTGAACTAAGTTACTAAGGTATCATTTTCCGTCAAATGGATCCAAATGTCTGAACAATAAATGCGTGAGAAAGATAAGCTTGATTGAAATAACTGCATATGTCTTGTAAATGTAATTGTAAATAACGAAACAGTATAGTTGAAAATAATTGTATGCGCTTGAATGCGCTAGTAAGATAAATCTCAGATTCAAAGACGGTGTAATTTCGCATACGTTTTTGCAATCGCTAGGGCCCACAAGCTAGATATAAATTTAGATATAATATAAATTTAAAGAGAAAGAACATTTACTTTAAAGTGTTTTTAAAAAGTGATAGCAAAAAAGTCTCTGTTGGGATAAGCTGACACAACTGTTACTGCCAACGCTAATTCTGATAGACTCTTTTTCAGACCCTGACTATGCAGGAAACTGAGAGAGTGAGAGCTGTGTAGGTTTATGAATACTAATGAGGACCCTGTATAACCTTTTTACCTCTGACATTTACTAGGCTTTGAAAGCTGTAATCATCAACAACTTCAAAAAACCAGCAACTGATGTAAATATATAAATTAATTATCAATGAATATCATTAAAGTAAATAAGGCATAGCTATATCTGCAAATCGTGAAAATACCCTTAACATCATATCAGGTTGAAAATTATATGATGGCGTAATACTACAATTATTTCATTTCAGTTTAATTAACTGTAGAAGGATTTCAAGTCGCAATAAGACTAATGCAGTATTGCATCAGAATAGTCATAATTAACATATCACGAAGAGTTCTAGCTCGTACTTATAATGGTGAATCCCTAATTGGGGTAGTGCTAATATAAAGAAGGCTAAAGCCTAATTTAACGTCAGCTTCATGTCCTTACGGTCACATAAGTGACGGGCGAGCCTCGGACATACAGTATACTGATCCGCAGTCGGAAACCTTACCGATCGTGCACTGGCTCCTGCCAACAAAAGCTTCTGGTAAACAAGGACTTCTGATATGGTTTCCCATTGCCCTCCTCAGTGACTTGAGTTAGTTGCCTTCAAGACACGTGCAGCTTTAGGTTGGTCTAATTTTTATTTGTAGGATGATTGCCCAAACACTAAATACAGATAAGGCAGATATTATTTTGGAAAGCTGCTTTATTTTGACTTAAGACAACATTATGTTATCAATATCATTTAGATCACAAGAAAGAACAAAATGAAAATCTTCCAGTTTTGCATAAGAACAAATGTATATTTACACGGCATGCATTGCACACACATATAACATCTAGGCTTCTGTCCCAAGTTTTAATACAAACTAGTGTGGTCCTATTAAATAGTGTGAAGGCTTTTAAACGTCACTTATTTGACATTGATTTTAATAAGTATTTGATTTTTAAAACGGACAGTTTATATTGACATAGGGCGTTCTTCTCAGTTGTTTTTAAAATATTACTTAGTTAGTTTTATTTTTGTATAGCAAATTAAATGTGTCGCTATTTTATGAGTTTTATTTACCGGTAATTGGTTTAATTGTGTGGGATGCATGCAAGTGCTATGGGCCTTTACATCCATTTTCACGTTTACTGTCTCTATGTACTGCTTATTCTGTCTTGTCGTGAAATAAAGAATTCAATTCAATTCAATATCTACATGTACATATTATATAGTAGGGCTCTAAACTGTTCACTAGTTAGTTATACAGATAATTATGCCAGAGTGTTTGATAAAGCCGCCTAATGCAGCCACTGAGAAAGGTTACGAAAATCCACCTCAGAAGCAATATATTTTGCTTGAACTAAGGCATCATTTACGTGCGATAAGGCAAAGTATTTGTGAAAGGATCGACTTGTTGATGGGTTGATCAATGGTGTGCTCATTAATGAGCGAAACTGCAAAATATATCTAATTTGTGCCTTGGATCTGCCGTTTGGCGGAGCACTGGATAGCTAGATACCTGAATGTATAATATTGAAAACAGGAATAAGAATATTACACAAAACTTGCACATATCCTCACAGAAAATTATCTATCTAACCATTACTCTGCCAGACATCAGGTCCAAGACACAAATTCATACACAATCTTCAATCTCGTTCATTAATAAGCACACCATCGATCAACTCAACATGTTGATCCCATCGCAAATATCCTACTCTTACCATGCCTAAACTTATGCCTTAGTTGGCCTATATATACATGTGCCCCAACAGTATACACTAAATATAATGTCTCGTATACAGTAACATAACAGTACAGGATCAGGAAGCATCAGATGCTTGTTAAGAAGCATAGCACACTAAAATGAAACACATATGAATACATAATTTATGCATGGATCGATAATAGAACATTATCCAACAATATCGTTACTATTATATTCTGAATATAATAGCCTACATTGCATGCATTGTAAACATCATACTCATGCACGAATAGAGACATTTCTAAAGCAAAGCGCATTTAATTTTCATTATCATTTAATTTTAATGCACCCATAATCAATTTCAAACACCAAATCTCTACCAGAACTAGGCCTACATATATATATTCAAGGCATACATAATTAAATACTGTTCAGTTTTTAACATTCAATAATTCATCACATAATGCTTTAGAATACTAACATTTAGTAGAGTTAATCATCATAATTATTATAGCGATACAGATTTAACGTCCGTTTCCTCATCTAATGCTGATGTCAGGGACGTCTCAACAGCACCTAACACATATCCCAGCTATGCCACGACTTAATGTAATCATTCATATAATCTGGCAACTTTATTTTAACGCATGAATTTATGATTGACAGAACCGTTTATTAAAGTGGTTAGCACGTTTCAATCGCATTCCAGAGATCAGACGTTCAATCAATCAATCAATCAATGAGGATTTAACGCCCGGTTCGTCACCCGAAGGCGATGTCAGGGACGTCCCAAGCGGGATGTGCAACTACAGACAGCATCCAGCCACCAGAACACTGCAAATACACATTCCGAAAGAGAAAGTGAGATCCAAAACAGTGCATATTCGTTATCCAAGGCGTTCAACATCATACCAGGCTTGTTACTGACAGCGCTTTTGGTATTGTAGTGAGATAGAAATAAAAACTTGCCTTGCTCCTATAATATACCTGAATAATATGAGGAATATAAAAAGGATACTTTCAACTAGCCGTGATGATGTAGCCTTATATCAATAGGATAAATCTAACAATCAATAGCATTATCCGTTTCACTAAAAATTAATTCTGATTATTCACTAAATATTAATTTAGTTTTTAAGTTACATCAGATGACATAACATATACACTACAGTATCAATGAATCAAAACAGTTTCTCTGAGCAGCACATCAATAATAATACTTAGAAGATCTTTCTGGTAGATAAATGCTAAATTTACATGTAATTACTTCATGTAGCAAATATCAAAGAAATTTTTCACGGAACGCAATATAGTAAAGTTAATCAATTGGATTTCAAATATTACATACTACATAAAATATACATCAGCAAAAACTGTAAAAATAAAAACAGTCGATAATGGTAGATATAAATCATAGCTGCTGTATTAGTGAAATCATATATTAAACAGTCGATAATGATAACCGCTGTATTAATAATTATATTAAACACAATAATAGAACCATATCAGGCGAAATATAATATAGGCTAGTTATAAAATGTAAACATAATATTTAATATTTAAAGTCGTAGACTGTACCTAAGCCACAGCAGAAAAGTATTGCAAGTAGGCCATCATTCTCAATTGTGTCTAAGATGATGAGCAAAACCTTTACTCAATGCAACAGAATTCCCGTATTAAACCATTGCATCAATCACTAGTTGCGTGAATGATTCTTCAATTTCACTAACCTTTATTTTTAAATCATTTTATTGCATTTTATTGGAGGCAGTGGTTCTGAAACTGGGGTAAGCGTACCCGTAAGTGGCGACTAAATATGGGGTAGGCGAAATGTTGATTAAACAGGTTTAAATGTGAAATTTAAGGAAACTTCAACTTTAATATTCAGAAATGTAATTTTATACCTTAGATTGGATTGTTACATATGTAGAAGTTAAGAACTTATCAATGTTTATATTGTGTACAATTGATAGAGTCATGTTAAAGTATATTGGGTGTGTGAGCTCTTCAACAAAAAACAAGGGGTACGGTAACCTTTAAAGCTAGAACCACCGATCTAAGTACACGTTTGGCAAAGCATAAATTAAATATGGCCTTTAGCTTGAATGTTTAATTATAATAATAATTTATGCAATTGTCTTACAGTGCGTAGTTTAAAATAAGTACAATTATGAATATAAATACGATTTTGAAATTTTGCAACCATTAAAATATACACATAAAATAGTTTCCATTCTTTCTGCATCGCTCTGTATTCATTGCTACATCACAATCTAGTAAGTAGGTTTGAGTGTGTTTAACGTCAAGGTTCAGAAGCACAAGGCTTCTCTTCAAGACGGCTCAACACAATCGAGCACTACCGTCACAAAGATTGGGGTTAAGTTTATTACAGCTTTACTCCACAAAGCGACCTGCAGTCCATTACAGACCGCTGAGTCATGCATGAATGCATTACATTATAAACTGTAAAGGTAGAATGTGCGGATTTTAAGAATTTTCTCGGTTGATTATCAAACTCATTTGCGAGTTTGAAATTCCAACGGCAGGTTGCGGATTACATAATTTTCCAGGTTGATGCGTGCCACCGCAACGTCGCTGAATTAGAGAACTCTTATGACAGGCATTAGACACAGTGATCACACATGCAATATAACCGGAAACAAAATAAAAACTCAATTTTTAAATGCATTAAATTCAAAAATTTAATATTGTAGGTATTGGCCACGGTATCGCCCTGGCTTTATCCAAAGCAGGAGCTGAGGTATTCGTGATAGACATCAACAAAGAGGGATTGGACAAACTGGCTAAAGAGGTAACATAATATATATAATACTCGACAAATATCTAGACTGACGGCTTTTTGCAAATTAGTGCAACATGTTAAAATTGTATAATTTTTGCGAGAAATAGTACCGTATACAACATATACATATTTGATTTCCAGTTGGTGCTGGTGATTCAGTGGTGAAAAACGACATCGAAATTTGTTTTTATCGAAGAAATGCCAGAATAATGGCTTGAAAGTTGACAATTAAAAATGATTTTAAGATAATGGATAGGCTTAGAGTTAGGATTTAGGGACGCAACCATTACAAAAATAAATTTAGCTAAAAGCCGCAAGTCTATATATTTACTCAATATGTTTAATAACATAATAGCTAATAACACAGCAGAGTCGGTCAGAAAGTAGCATACTTCTTAATGGAAAACTATAAATTCAGTCCGAAAATTTTATTATTAATAATAATATACAA
>JAQFZF010003127.1:0-11656 GCA_034695365.1 Enchytraeus norvegicus
GCCAGACCTGTGGTAACCTTCGCAATCTTCCAAAGTAGTCACCTACTACGCACTAATTGCTACCAATTATCCGACCCATGAAGGGATGGTGGGCTTGGTTGACCCGTTGTACATCCGAGATTTTACACTCTGACTGACTCAACCGGGAGTCGAAACCCGGACCTCATGAGCAACAGCCGACATGCTAACCACTGAGCCATGTAGATGTACAATAGCCTATAGAGATCTCTATTGAAATTGTATAGGTTTAATTGTATAGGCCAGTGGTGGCCAAACTGCGACTTTTATTGTTAAAATTAAATATCATAATCTCGATAAAATATCTCGTTTAGAGATTTGGATATTTGGGAATTAGGATTGTTGATGAGTGGAATGCTTTGTCACATTATCAGGTTTTTAAGCCATTAAATTTGATGCACCCTCATATCCGATATGATATATCTGATGTGTTAATTGCAGCAGTTGATTTCAAAGGATTTGGTCGACTGAGCAGCATGTCAGGCCTAAGCAACAACCAATTCAACAGAGCTACATCAATCAATCAAAATCAGATCCCTCAAAATACCAGCCTCGGGTTGCCACGCCGAAACAACACCTACACTTCAAATAACTCCATAGATGGTTTGGAAAATTCTGGCTCCAATAATAACTCCTTATCACAATTTTATTTTGGTTTACCGTCTGGTGGGGGAGGATTTGATGAGCAAATGGGGAACTGTCAAAGTCATTCAGGAGATGGCACCAGCGGTAGAGTCTCATTTATAGGAGGTCACTGCGTCGACCAATCGGATCTTCAGGATTTTGAATCAGCCGATTTTTCCACCAATGACTATCAGTTGCTAGATCTTCTGTTGGATTCCCAGCAAGATCTGCGTAGTCAGTCTCCCATGTCACATTTACCTACGATTGAAGAAAACTCTGAGTGTAGAGATTTGGATAGGGTGCCAGGAATGATTCCTGGTTTCAGCCTGGATAGGGGACCAAGTTTGAATGTAGAATCACGTGGACTAATTTACCGGGGTACCGATACTTCACAGACAAATTCTGGGTACGGTGGTATAAACACTGGAATCTCAAAACCTTCAAAGTTGGGAGAACTTTGTACATCGCGTATAACATCTTGTGAAAGTCGTGGGATGATTGAAAGTTCTGCTAACACAGGAAATAATTTCATCACTACTGGACTTGGTAATCTTGATAATCAGCTGCTTCGATTGCTCGAAGCTTTTGCTGAGTCATCATCAACCTTGGAAGATTCTGATGGGAGTAGCCTGGGAGGTAGAAATATGAGTTCTTTAGGTTATCAGAGCATCTCCACTGGGTCCTTGAATCTGAAACAAGAGGGATTTGACAACTCTAGACAGCGTGGCACGATAATTGAGGGAAGAACCAAGACCGTTACATTTGGGGGCGTAACAGTACCTTCCAGTGATAGCGTACCTAGAACAGTTACATTTGGGGGAAGTAATGCGGCCCCTGGAGTAAGTCAACTAAGGAATCAATTAAGTATGCCTGCGAGACCTTTAGAGAGAAATAGAACAGCTGATATCAGTCGACAAACATTTGGTAGTGCACAAACTAACAATACTATTCCGACTGGTGGGGTATATCAAAGACACTCACTTGGAGATTTAGGTCAGCCGATTAATGCTGGTGGTGTTGGTAACGCCATGAGTGGTAATGAGGTTGTACGTGGCAGCACTGGAGGTATTTATAGCAGTGTTGGCAGCACTAGAGATGAGAGTGTAGAGGAGGATGGGGGAGGTATTAGAAGGGCCTCCACAGGGTCACTGCATGGACAACAAGAGGGCTGGAAACTGTTACAGGTAAGTTTTATTTCTTTACATTTTTGCACATGACATACGCACAATAGCACATGCTAATTTCCTTTCTTAGTTGCAATTTTTTAAATGTTATATTATTTTGCTAGTACTCTTGTTTAATAGTACCTGATGCGCGATAAACCTGCTAGACACCCGGGGGTTGTTCATCTGTTGATTGACCTGGGATTTGAATCTGGATCACTTGCTTCTGAGGCGAACAACCCCCACCCCCCCTCATCTATGTTCATAACTTCATATATAATATTGCACAGAATTGACCTATGAAGTATTCACAATCTTGCTCTCATATTTTTTCTTTCTCTCTTTGTGTTCTCTCTCACTCATACACTTTTTCTCTCTGCGTACTCTCAGGATACAACAGATTCCTGAGTCCTGAAAGATAACATAATTATAATTATAGTTTCTTGTAAATTTCTATGAAAAGTACAGATTTCTATTAAGAAATCTTAATAGCATAATTATCATGAAATGCTAATCAAATATGATTGATTTGTTCAAGATTGCCCATTTATGTTTTACATATTGCACTATATTTTTAAATATATAGCTAGTATGATTTTATTTTATGATTTTTCTTGTAGCAATTGCAACAGTTGCATAGACAGCAGCAACAAGAGCAACCACAGCAGAAACAACGCCGGTTGTCACAGGAGAGATCACAGAGTCTACAGAACGTGTTCCTCAAGCCTCCTGAACAACCAGGCGCTAACTTCTATCAGTGGCAACATCAACAACAGACGGGAAAAACAAAACAAAACTCTCTTCTAGAGACACTGCTTACGCGTGGTATGTGATTTTAAAATTTTCTTTGTTACATATTTATATGTATTTTGTATTATTCAATAATTGTTAATCCTCCATATTGTGCCAACATTGACTTATAGCTCTTTAGAATTATAATAGACCATTGATTAACTAAAGAGAGATGCTTGTGGCCATTGATTTTTGCTTCCTGTTTGCATATTGTTTTTTATTTATACATTGTTACTATGGGTACCAAGGAGGTTACAATATAGCTGGAAATAATGTTTTCTGCCATGTTTGAATTAGGCCTGGGTTGGATGGGTGTATGTGAGTGGATAGCTCTGATTGGTTATTCAATTGTAAGAAAGCAACTGATTGGTTAGCGCATTTGAAATCTAACAGCTGATTGGCTGGATATAAGAATACGGAATAAGTTTTCAGTTAAGTGGGGCTTCAAATGTTGATACAGCGGTATATAGTAAATGCTCCATCCGGTTAATAGAATATCCTTGATGGGTACATATATCAATACCCGGTGTGATGTTTTGTCGCTTGGAAAGCACATTATCATATTTGTTCTTGATTCTTCTGCTCCTTATTTCTAAATTAATCCTATGTAATAGACCATAATGTATTATCATAAAAACACATGCAGTTGCATTTGAAAAGTCTTAATATCAGTTAAACATTTTCCAAGTGAATTAATTATAAAGATATTAGTCTTCGCAAATAGTCTTCGGATTTCTCTCTTTATGTCTTTGTCATCAGAACCAGTTTCGTCGAGTACATGATCACAATAATTAATAGCTAACATCTTATGCATATGAAAATTGTAGACTATTAAACAAACTTTGGAAAAGCAAAGCTATTATATAATAATCTGAATATGAGTAGTTTATTTAAATAATGGTTTGGAATATTACTACTTTTCTCTTTATTTCATGCACGACATTTGCACTTGTCACAAAGTTATTTTGTTTTGTGTTTCCACTCATTCCACTGATTACACCTTTGCCCATGGTAGCTAGCACAGATAGACGATTAATATGCATCCTTGTTGACGATTTGTGCGAACAATAAGCAAAATAAACAATACAATGAGGATTTAACGTCCTTTACCACACCCGAAGTCGATGTCAGGGTCATCGAATATACAATTGTAAGCATTTAAGCATCACCAGAATACTATTATTATGATGCATAAGAGCCGAAGATAAACAAGATCCAAAACGGAGCCAGTTCATTAGCCAGAACAAAGGTGTATGAGTTATTTATAGGTGCATAAATAGTCATAGGAACAAACAGTCACTTAAAAACTTGGTTACAGTGGATATCTCAAGTGTCAAGAAAATGGTTCTTTTAAATAGATATATATAATTTTAAATACCCTATATAAAATACCAAAGTGACTGTTAAAATCTATTTATATAGGGTGTACTATTTGACTGATTATAATTGTTTAGCTTTTCTGTCTTTTAAAAATTAGAATTTAGGCCCATAATAACCATTCATAAAATTTTAAGTAATTTCTTAATTTACATTCCGTGCTAGCTCTATAATTTATACGCTAGTCGGCTGCTGTCGATAAATGGGACAACAATATGTGAAAAGACAAACTACTAGCATAAAAAAATAACAACACGAAATATTGTTCAATATAGGTCTAGGCTATTACACCAGTTGTGGCCTTGGCTTAAAAGCTACTTAACTCCCCCTTGAACATTTGGCTCTTCATTAATCCACATCTGTATGTACTATGTATGACATTATATGTAGTATATCTGTATGTATGTATAATTTTAACTGTACAGCGGCCTCTCCGGTAAAGTCTAGCTCATTCCCAGGAGTGGTGGACTTTCTTTTACCAGATGTCACCTCTGCTCCCAGTAAACGTCGTCGCATGAGGCACAAGAGTATGTGGAATGTTCGTCTTATATTGTTTTTTTTTCTTGTATTGCTTACACGTGACAACTGCACATGTTTGACATATTTGCTAAGTGGCGCTCTTTTTTCTTTCTTCTTTATTTTTTTCCACTTCTTTTCACTCCTCATTAATCTTATATTTGCCTTATTTATTGTATTCACTCTTTAGGAAGGAGTATAGCCTCTTGCTACCTTCTTATCATTGTATCGTCATGTAGGTTAAACTGGTTAGAATAATTGAGAGGTATATTATTTAGTTTTTCTAACTTATTCATTTTACTGCACGATTGTACACCAACCAAAGTTGCGCAATTTTATAATTTTAAAAAAAATTGCACAGATGAATAATTGAATATACAGGAAAGCAAAGAATTTAGCAAAACATTACAGAGTTACAACAGTTAAAAATTACTAGGCCAGTGCTGATCATGTTGCAAAATGATTGTCGACACTCGACTGACTACACTGTGTTAATTATAGTAAATTGAAGTTGACCTGTGATACAAACCCGGATCAGTTGCTTCTGACTCAAGCACTCTACCATTACGCCAACCCCCCTTCTACCAATCAATCAAATGATTGCTTGACTGACTGATTGAGTTTTTTTTTAAAATGGCTGATACATTGATTTATTATTATTAACCGTTATTTTATGAACTTATACTTTGATTATTTGATTTGGCATATTATTATAGGCGACCAGACAGCCTCTCAGCGCAGATATTCAACGGTAACCATGGACCACAACAGAGCTCAGCATCCTGTTAAACTACTACCTAAGTCTTCACCAACTACAGTCAGTTACAACGATGGTGGAACCGGTGCTTTTCAACCAATGCAATCTAACCCTGTCAGTTACAGCGATGCCATTGGTGGAGCCAGTGCAGTGTTTCAACCAATCAATCCTCTCGCTCATGCAGAAGCCACGCCCACAAGTAGAGCACAGGGAACAAAAGCAGAGTCATCCACAGTGACATTTTGTGGATTGGTATGTTGGTATAAATGTTATAACTATCAGTAAAAAGATGTAAAGCTAAGTTTAATTTCTGTTTTCATGCCACAAGTATTCTGTCAGAGACGGACCCCATTGAAAATTTAACCCTTGTCTTGTTCTTCACAGGCAAGTGTGCAAATGATTTTGCCTTCCAACCGGGACTACGTGAAAAAAACCATGAGAATATTAGTGGATAAATTCAATGTAGTACTATTTTTATGATATATATGGCTGAAACTGAATCTGAAATCTAAGGATTATAGCATCATTTTATATTATATCGCATATTAGCGAACATTCTTGACCAACAGTTTCAATGCTCAGCCCAGTTCCAATTTCCAAACTTTGGTTATGGTATTTCAAACCAATAGATGTGAATTCCTTTCCTTTTTCCTAACTGTTTCCTCAATTGCCTAATAATGCACCCTTTGTCTGACGTTGAGAAATCGGCCCTTATTGTTATACAAGTATAGCATACTGTTTCTTTACATTGTATTGTAATGTTTAATGTTTGCTATAGTATATCATGCCAAGCAATCTCTGTACTTTACAGCTTTACATAATTATACAAGGTTATACTATGACTATACTACATTGGCATTGTACTTTAATGTATTGTACTACAGAGACGTCAGGTACAGTTCAACGAGGGAACGTACAGCAAAGCTCTTGCACCTCTAGCATCAGCACCGCCTCTCTCAGGTTCCCCTCTATCGGCTAACTCCTTCCCTACCACCTCCTCAACCAATTGCGGCTCAGACTTCCAGAAGATGCTCCAATTGGCTGCTCAACAACCAATCAGAATGTTCGACAGCTCTCCACCTGATTGTATTCTAACCGGGGAGGGCCTACGTAAGAACTTTATTTGTTGTGAAAATGAAAAGTTTGATTTTGCAGGATTTTCTATTGGCTTAAAACAGGACAAGGCCATATCTAATATCGGTAGGCATTTTTTCGCCAATATTCCTTAAAATTTCATGCAGTACTGATTCCATATCGTCCCTGACAGTGCCTTCGTAAGAGGAACCGGATATTAAATCCTCATTGTGTTATGTATTGTATATATATATTATAATATTGTATGGTATGACATATGTGATGTGATAAATCGTAACCAGTATTATGTCGCAAGGGCTCATTCTTCACAAAGCCATGATATAGTGACAAGACCTCAAAATTATCAAAAGTGACTTTTTTATTAAAAATGATAGGTTTTGATCTATAAATTCCAAATATATAGTCAGAATCAGCTAATTTAGCAGATTTGTGCATTTTTGTGACATTTAAAAATGAAACATCATTAAAATACATGTAGTTGATAGAGAATATGACTTATTTTCGATGATGTTTTCTGACTTTGACACAGATTGTATCACCGGCCTATCTTTATAGTCCCATACTGCAGATTTTTATAGACATTTTCTAGCAAATGTATGAACAATTTCTGCCATTGGACAGTATTAATAGAGATTTTGTAAGAGTTCTCATCATTAAAATGGCAGCATTTATATCCTATTGCGCGGTGACCAATAGTAAACAACCACTGCGTTAGAACAATGCCTCCGATTGGCTTAAGTGTGTCTGGTAGATTATAAACATGGGTATGATTGGGAAGAGTAATTAAAGGGTCACATAAACAAAGACAAGGCCATTCAGCTTTAAACCTGATTTCCTGATAATTACTATTTATGCAATTTAAGGATTCAAACTTTTGTATCTTCATCAAATACTGATCGAATTCAATAATTTTGGTACCACTTTAAAGGTTATTTTTAGATGTATTTGAATTCAATACATATATAACTCCAAATCACTTTTTTGTGACTTAATACTGACTGTGATGGATCACGTCACATATTATCTTATTCGAGTACATCACTACAAATTAGCTTACATCACCCTTAGTCAGTGTCCAAAATATTCTTTCCCTTCTCCAATTTCAATTTAGTTAAAAAAGAAGCAAAGTTTAACGTCTCTTTCCGTATCGAAGGATACTCTCAGAGACGGAAAATAAGAACACAATATAGCAATGTTCATATATAACAACACTATCCTTTATAGGTGTGAATGTCTCTCGCCTCTGATGTCATCATTAGACGATGAAACGGATGTTAAACCCTCATTGCATTGTGTTGTATTTTATAATGTTCAATCGAGGCAATCGATTTTTAATTCTAATTAAATGATTGATTGATTGATTAGTGATTGATTGATTCATTTATTGATGCATTGGTTGGTTCATGGATTCGTTTGTTGAATAAGTTAATGTCCTTTTGATTGATTGATTGATTGTAGAATTGGTTGAGGTGACATCAGATTCAGCTAACATCAGTGGAGCTTTATCATCCATTGGTTTACTGGTTGGTATCACAGATTATATTTGGGTTTTCACTTTCTGGAATGCCAGGGAATTTTGTTTTGTCTGGAAAAGTCAGGGAATTCTTGCATTTCTGTCTTGAATTTTTCATTTTTTGGAAAACATCGAAAGCACGAAAAGTTGATAGTGCCATTTGAAGACTAATGAGCGCACGTTGTTGACCAAATGTTGGAAGTCTGCATGCATGCTGTTTTTGAGTTTCACAGAAATATAAATGTTTGTTTTGGGTCGGTGTTGGGCGAATGAGCCAACCAATAGCGCTATCACCGCGCTGTCTGGAATTTTGGCAAAATTATCTGGAATGTCATTGAAATATCAGGGAATTTTATTTTGACAGGTTGGTGGGAACCCTGTATAATTACTGCATAGACTCTCTGCCATGAGTAGTCTATACCAAGGACCTTTAAATGATAATAGGGTTAGAATTTAGATAGGTTGACAGGTAGTTGATGAAATGATAATAATTAGTGGTGTTAGTCTTATATATATTAGTTTTAATGTTATATGTTGAACAAGGAAACACCATTTTTAAATCAGCTAAATACCTTATTAATAATATTGGCCTCATGTGTTAATGACTACCTTTACAGATTTAATTTATGTGAATTATGTCATTTAGACGGTCTTGTCTACTAGATCATCTAATACACAATCCAGTCTTCTGTAAGCTGTTGTATTGTATAGGGATGATGTTTAGTGATTGTATTTTGTATATTATTAGGATAGCGGAACGTTCATGCAGCCATCTTGTTTTCCTCAGCAGAGTTCAAGGTCACGCCACGCCAGCAGTGAGTCAGCTGGATCTTATTTCTGTGGAGAGGTGAGGTTTTGCTATTAGATTGTTTAAATAATATCTATCTATGCAGTGATCTGCCAAATGGCAGGTCTAAGGCACAAATTCAAACGCAGAACACATCCTAACTCAGTAACGAACAGTCTCTGAGTGTTCTTAAATGAGATTGGTTGTAGAGTATACAATAGAATATCCTATTGTATTGTATTTATATGCGTGCTATTCATCCATTGACTTGCTTGAGAATGTTAAGCTCACCTACTTGATTAATTAGCTGGCAAGCCTGACTGTGTCAAAAGCTGCGTGCAAAGTCGAGTGCAATCACTCTGACATATGACTCAGTTTCATGCATTCAAGTGATTGCGAGAGAGAACTATGTTTATATGTTAGACAGTAGACAAAATAGGCAAGCAATAAAATAATAATAAAGGTTTAACGTCCATTTCCTCATCCAAGGATGATGTCAGGGACGTCCCATCAAGCCAGCAAACGCACAAGCGAACAAATATGGTGTAGAACATATTAGATCAGCTTTAGCTGATCCTGTTGGCTGAGAGGGTAATTGATTAGTAAAGACAAGCTAAGGGGGTGGAGATAAGATGCTTGAGACCTGGCAGGGAGTCCTGGATGAGCCCTCTCAAGGGTAAGATACAGAAAATCAGCACCACGGCTGGTCTGCTGCGTGGGCAGCAATAACAGATAGGATGGGAGGATATCAGGGTGGTTGGCACTTAGGGAAAAGTCGGGGAATTTTATGTCATGTCAGGGAAAAAAGTTGATAGTTTTTCTTTAATTTTTCTTTCATCTCCAGTCGCTTGCGAAGTTTAATAGACCTGAAACAAAATAGAATAAAATAGAGAAATATGAGTTAGTAATCAAGTTGGGATATGTATCATCATTTATTATGCTTAGTCATTTGGCACATCGGTTAGAAACCTTTGTTCGTAAGCCCGCGATTAAAAACCTTATGCGGTGACACGTGTAATTTTGATCATGGAAAATTTTTGCATGTCAGGGTAAAGTCAGGGGATTTGAAAAGGTCAGGTCGCTGAGCACCATGGATATAGGTACTTAGATGTGATATTCGGTGTTTATAGCACTGCTAGATGTTGTGGACCTTGGTGGCTCTAGGTATAATATTTTTTATGCTGCCTTTGAATTAGCAAACGAAGATGACTCTGATATTTCGTGATTTCATATAATTACGACACCCTAATGTAGTGCCGCTATTTATTATATAGCTTTATTAACCTTTAATATTCTTAACTTCCTGCGACCTTCGGTCTGGTCGAACTTGTGTGATTTTATCAAACTCCCCGCACTCTTTGATCTTCTAATTCTATGTAGTATGAGAGAAAAACAGGTTGATTCAGCCAGACATATGGCCTAGCTTGTCAGCTGACATGTTTAAATTATTGCTAAGTTTTGAAACATCAATCAGAAATGTTATGTAGAATTTAAGGGCGCAGCAAGGGGTGAGCGAAGCGGGCGATTGCCCAGGGCGCCTAATGAATAGGGCTCAAAAACCAACTTGTAGGGGTGCCAATATGGGCGCCTTTATAAGTAGTAGGGGCGCCAATAGTCACTGTTCCCCAGGGCACCAAACTGCAACGGCTCTGTGTGGCTATGCACTCTCATGAACATAAGTTACACATTGCACATGATACTGTACATGCACTTTTCATTTGTATTACTTATAATATTGCTGTTTGATGTTGAAAATAAACGTATATTCTCTCTGTAGAACTGTCGATAGCCTTTTTTAAAGGCGTTTTCACTAATATAATTTAATAAATAGCAGCTGTTTTTGTGCTACAGTTTAGAGGAGGTTTAGGTGGAGGGGTGCTTGGTGGTGGTGGAAGAAGGAAGAGAGAGATGGATGAGACGGAGATGGAGATAAACAAAGAGCTGCGACGAGTCTCTCATATAACAGCCGAGAAGAAACGTCGCGGCAGCATCAAGGTATCGTGTGGGTTCATTGATCTATTTAAATTTTGTCAAAATTTGTACTTCATTCTATTTCTGTCAATACAATGTACATCACTGTAGACTCGCTCAAAGTCATCAAGAGGTTTGTTCATGATGTGATCCTTGCATTTTATGTTATTTTCTCGTACTCTGGTAGAAATAACCAAATTTGAAAACCGTTTTATTGGAATTGACTTGTCTTCTTTAATCATATATACCCGATATATATAATCTATTGGTAGACTTTACCGCTGCAAGGCGTCGTAACAATACTTTGCCACTTGATCTCGCTTTCTCTTGGGTCTGTGCATTGGCTTGTTCTGTGGTATAGAACCAAGTGTGTTCTGGTGGTATAGAACTGCTTGCAGTTGCATAGTCTGCTTGAGACGTCTCTGACATTACCTTTGGGTGAGGAACCGGACGTTAAATCCTCATTGCATTGTATTATAGCTCACCTGTTAATAAGAATAATTGTATGTCTTGCTGGCAAAGTGGTAGTGTCGTAGAATTTTGAACATGACGTCCAGGATTCAACTCCCGGTAGAGCCGATTAAAGAGTAAAATCTCAGACATTTAAGCGCAAATGATTGATCGTTGCATATACGCAAAATGAATCTTATACAAACACAATGTTTTCCTATTCAATATTCCTCTATTAGTATTTTAGGTACATGTATAAGAGGCTGTGCATAGGAATATGTGTTTTAATCCTGCCATTAGGCATAGTACAAATCTGATTGATATGATATAAACATATGTATTATATAGATTTCTACATTAATTTTTCTTATTTTATTGGTTGATTGACTGATTTATTGGTTGATTAATTGACTTGTTTTTTTTAAAATTTACCCTGGGTGTAAACAGCCTTGTGGGTTTAATAAAAACGATTCATTAAGAATGGAATGAATCGTGGCCTGGCTACTCGAGATCGACTAGATTAAAAGAACCGCGAAAACAAACCGCAATAAATCTTTGAAGAGCTATTGAGAGCCTCTGCCAAAGAAAAGGGG
>JAQFZF010003128.1:0-11653 GCA_034695365.1 Enchytraeus norvegicus
TTACATCCATTTTCACGTTTACTGTCTGTATGTACTGCTTATTCTGTCTTGTCGTGAAATAAAGAAATCAATTCAATACAAATGTACCATCCAATACAAAACAATACATAGAAATAAAATGAAATAAAATAACAATATAATAACAATTAGAGTCGTCTAGACTTGTGTCGGCACAACCGTGCAAATTAAGACTGCACCAAGCTTCACATATTTAAAGACATGCACAGAATGCTATCCAGGCATTGTATAGAAAACTCCGTAATATGTAACACTTATATAGCGCTGACTTTTTCCAACGAACGGAAACGGAAGTTGGAGTCACCGGGTGATGTACGTGTAAGATTGGAAAGGATTGAGAATTGAGATAAGAAGAAAATCTCACTGTTGTAAGTAGACCTTCACAATGAAAGTAGTAGAAGAAATAAAGCGGATAAAGAAAGTTAAAGAAATACTTGTAATTGGGACCTTTATCAGTCAAATAAATCAATGAGGTTGAATTTACAGCTCATCTCACCAGATCTACAAATTTACTTTGTCCTTGAATATATTATTATTCAACTAGGCCAGTACATCGCGCATGTAAATATAAAATGTATCTATAATACTATCTACTACATTTCATCGTTTCACTTTAGAATATGAGAATATAAAAACAGCCCTTCATTTTTTTAAACAGAACACAAACAAAATATACAACTCAGTTTGAGAAAGTTTACATTGTACCCGACAGTGGAATCGGCGGAAGTGAAAATAATGGAGGGCACGGGAGAAAATCTGTTTTCCTAAACTTTTTTTATCAGCATCAGTGTAAACATTCTAGTACGTCACATTGGCATTTAGAGGCAATACAGTATAATATAAAAACACATTACACTAGTCTAACGGTCATTTCGCCTGCTGATGTAGATCTCAAAGAAGCATTTTGGAGAACTGTGGAGAGATAGATGTAAGACTTTACTTACTTTGAAGTTTGAGCCTTAGCAAATGCATCAACAAGGAAATTTATATTGACATCAATTGCAAATATTCAGATCAACAATTCAAGTGAAAAAAGATAGTATATCTTTTTAGAAAGTCTAGAAAACTATTGGCTCATGAGTGATAGATGAGGTGGAAAATTATATAGATTGCTTAAAAATATAATTGATTGCTATAAACTCTTCCTTAGAGTATCCCAACAGCCATATTATTGAATCAAGTTTTCACTACAAAATCATTCGGTTAATTCATAATTTGCGTGACTATGTCTCGCCGCCTTTCGCTATCTCCGTTACAATCATTAACCCCAATAAAATAATTGTTTTTCTATCAGCATGTGCCAGCCGGAAGGTTTTCGTTTATTTTACTAGTAGATATCAGATCATCAAGAATTGAGATAAGAAAGCTTGTAATCGATGAACTAATGAAAACACCACAACGTCACGGCGTATAGTTACACTAACGCGGCGCCACAACTAAATAAATACTAAAACCTGACAGCTATTTCAATTTGCAAAATGTAGTAATTTTGGCCTTAATTTGTTTACTTTTTTTCAAATTCTGATATTAAAATGCGTTTCCGTTGCTCAGTCAATCAGGCGTTGTATTCTGAATCATATGGAATCATGTGGCGCATAGAGTTCCAGGTTCAAACTTGATAGGTTCAGGAATATTCTAATATGAATTTATGAATTCTAATATAGTTAATATAGCCCATTTAGCCCATATACAGCCCATTTTAATTTCTACAATGCCAAACATAGAATATACAGGTGCAACTTTTGACTTTCATCTCCATTTACACACACATTCTGTGCTTCGATTGCTTGACTATCAAGTACTTGTGCTGTATTATAAAGAACTAAATGATAAATCAAATTAATATCTTATATAATAATTCCCTTATCCCGTTACGCGTTAAGCGTTACGTTTCTGGCACAATTTCTGACAGAGACAATGCGACCCGTAGCCTATTGTAGGCATGCGGGCGTCACTTATATTGAACCCTTACGAGTATTGTGGACGGTGACTAATTGTTGGCTAATTGTTTTTTGTCTGCTGGTTCTTAGTCATTTACTGTGTGGGCTATAGTCTGATGAGAAATGTTCTGCAGAGAGCCTTTATTAGGCTTTTACTACTAGTTATTCCATAAGATTCATAGCCTACAACGCCTGAATTTATCAGATACTGGTCGAAGCGTATTATCAAACTTTGAGACAAATATATAACGGATATTAAAGCTCGTAAGAATGGTGTTCGGACAATAATTTTAATTTTAAATTGGTTTTATGCAGAATTCTTAAATTTTACAAGAAATCTGACTTTCCACTAAATGATTTACCAGTAGGACAGTCACAGGAGTAACCATCTATCCCGTACCTACCCATATCGCCGCAGTTGCTAAATATTGGCGAATGATATCAAATTATTATATGTTTGAGTTCGCCTACCTGCTCTACCGAGAGGGCAGTCACAGGCGTAACCTCCTATCCCGTCCCTACATGTACCGCCGTAGTAACAAGGAACCGTCTCAAGAGCGCATTCGTTAATGTTCACCGCACAGTCCAAACCCGAATATCCGTTCACACAGATGCACTCGTATCCGCCCATTTTGTTGTGACACGTTCCACTATTCTGACAGGGTTGTTGAGCGCATTCGTCCACATCTTGTGTACATTTTGTACCTGAAACATGTAAAACAGTACATCATTAAAGTTTGAACCATTGCTTAAATAATTACAATTCAATAGTTTACTTGCAATCAATCAATGCGAATTTAACGTCAGTGTCGTTATGTGACGACGACATCAGAGACGTCGCATAAACATTGCATAATTTGCTAACACTAAATTTTAAATGAATGTTTTTCTTGTTTATATTAAAATAACAAATCAACGATCTTTTTTAACAGCGTTCAGCATACAGCAGGCAACGATGTATAGAAGATATTGTATGCATAACACAACATTACTGATACTTCAATATACAATTGCGTTGTAAATATAACAATGTATATTTTCATGGCCTGACAATTTTTTCAGACGTAATTTATGTCGCAATTTAGCATTACTGCTCTTTGTAAAACCGACATTGTATGCGACAAAATTATTCTAATTAATTTTATTTGTATAAAAATAATTGTACATAGGACTTCCATTTAAATGTAGGTCGTTAGATACAATTATGTATTACTAAATAATGCCAATTGACAATATCTTGTGATTCTTGTCAACTAGCCAGACACAGAAAGTCTAGGAATCGGTCAAAGTCTATTCATAAGAACAAATTTGGTAATTCTTTGGTCAAGTTTATATTTACCACTTTACCTATCGTCTCAATAAAAAATAACCCGAACCTGCATCTTAAATGAGCCCTTTGACGCGATAGTGTAGACTTTTTACATGTCAGAATATAATTAATATATGCCATTATTCTTGCATTTATATTTAGGTGCAAATACAGAGTTATCTCAAAAAGTTAAAGCGGGTTTACAATTAATTCGCGCATGAAGGCACTATTCGAAGGGAAAAGTTGAGTTTCTAGCCTCGAAGGGCGGTCAGAGAGTTAAAATCAGCAACACCAAAACACTTAGAAACTGTAGTCACTTTAAAGATGACTCGACCCAATGCATTACCGTAATTTTGTTTGTGTTATAATTTGCGTTATAATTTTGTTTGTGTAATTCAGTAAAGTATAAAATCAGATACTGGTGTGATATTACGGTACATATCTGTACTTACTGAACATTAAATATTTAAAAGTAATAAAATATCTACATTCTTGCAACAATTAAGAAGAGATTGTAGTTTCTGTACAGCCGTATTGCTGTTTTACACAGCCTATTGTGTACATTTACTGAAGGCAATTTTCACACCAGACGTTTTTGTCGCCTAGCGTAGTTGAACTTTAACCTCTGCAGTACTTGACCTCAAGCTAAATCTGTAGTTAATCCCAATCTGGTGTATAGAATCGGTTGTTTAGCAGATTTTAACATTATATAGCGTCACAGGGTTGAATTCTCCAGACCAGAAAAGTAACGAAAACTTTGACAAAGTTTATTGCAAATTTTTTTAGGCATACATGCTACTATTCTTGTATGAGAAATATTAGAAAAACTTGCGATTTCAAATCACAAAAATACAGACGGTTCCCGTCAAAATCAATTATAAAGTTCCAGCAAATCAAATACATTTGGCGATCTCTATATTTTACAGACAATAAAGGTCCATAAAATATTCTATCTTGACTCATTATAACTTGAACTCCGTTAAGCATAGATATATCTGTTCTAAAGCTGTTCTGCAGTCCATCGCGCTTGCTACTGTTTAATTTACCCATATGCCTATCCGTGTATATTACAAAACTCGATGCTTTGCATATAAATACAAACTTTCATAAATACAACCTTTCATAAATACAACATTTCATAAATACAACATTTCCCACACGACAACCAAACATTTCTCAGCATTAAGCACTTGTCTCCAAAAACCACTCGAGATTTTCGCAGATTTTGTTCAGAGGATAGGACTGGAAAACCCTCTCAGTGATTGACCCCAGATTGATCCCTGGGCGCCCAAGATAAATGTTTTTCTTACAGTTCTTATCACTCTTCCCCACTTGAGCCACTAAACTAGTAGGGGGTCGGCCCTGTAATTATTGTTTGAAAACCGCAATGTATGAGACTCGGCAGGGAGTAAGTTAGTGAATGGTATAGTACCACAAAGGATTAGGTTATAATATTACAGCACCTCGTCAACAGGGATGCAGCAGTGTTGCACTATTATGATTATAATAGAAACTTGTATATTTATTTATTTTATTTAGTTATTTATTTATCACTTCACTCAAGTACATGATAGTCATTGTCAAGCAATTGCAATGTTATGATTTTACCATGCTGGGTCCGAAAAACTTAAGAATTAATCAACCTTAAAGGTGGTTCAGCAGTGGTATTTCGTTACCTTGCATAGTCCATTAGTTGTCTAATATGAACATAAGATGCATATTCTCAAGGCAATAGTAATGCAAATTGTCTAGTATATCCTATACTATAAGGACGGTCTAGTTTCTAATACGTTATAACTGAAAGGCAAAACTAAAGCCCAATTTAACGTCAGTTTCGAAGCCTAACGGTTACATCGCTGACGGGCGAGCAATGGGAATTGAACTGTGAACCAATGGAACTAGAGTCGGACACTCGGCCGATGTGCTATTGGATCAGCCGCTATTTACTTATAATCAGATAAAATAACCGAATTAAAAATTATTTATCGCGGAATACAGGACTTGAAAGGAATTAGACCTATACATTTCACAAATGTTGGAAACTCACAAATGTCATTTCACAAATGTTGGAAGTTTATAATAATTATTGAACGTGGTGAATAATGGTGATGTGTTAAAGCAGCGTTTCTCAAACTCTACGAGGTAGAAATATAAAAGTTTAGTCGCGACCCACTATGCTTCTTTTATGGATCTACTATATTGGCTATTTAGTGTTTATAAATCATAAATGTGTAACTTGTAATTCACATAAATTCAGATGTACGTGACAAGTGTAAATCTTCATAGGCATAGGAAAATAAGAATTTGCTCCTTGTACTAAAATAATTATATTTAAACAGTTATTTTATTGAGACCTCGGCCACCCAGTTGAAAGGAGTCGGCGACCCACCCACAGGTGGGTCGTTACCCACAGTTTGAGAAACACTGTGTTAAAGGACTTGTCACTCTGCTATAATTTATTTATACTGAGATCTAAAATCTCTGCTACTGCATCTGCAATGTTATCTATAATTCAAATCAGTTGGCAGGCGCTGGTTGTAACATTACACAGTGATGAATCGACAATTTAATTACTCGTACGAGATGTTATATTTTTTGCTGAAAAAATCCTCCACATAAACCTATTTTATAAAACATTAAACATGGTGGAGGGGGTTAGCGACATCGGTAGAGTGTTCGTCTCAGGAGCACGTGACCCGGGAACCAATCCCAGGACAGTCGTTATAATGAATAATCTGCAGGATGGTTGTCAGGAAGGTTATCGTGTACTTGCGCTGGCGGTATTGCGAGCTATGAGAAATCAAAGGTACGACTAATCATGGAGTGGTAAAAAAATCACAATGACTGGAATTAAGAAAAGGAAACTAACATGTGCACTTGTTCTGTAAAAATACATCTCTTTCTCTCTCTCTCTCTCTCTCTCTCTCAGTGTACTGTCTAACGGCAGGTCCATGGCATACAATGTAGAATTTGCATACCATATTTTCTTGGAGACAATTTGCCTTTCTGTGGGATTTTCGTCTAAAGAAATCCAAATTTGATAAGAGATTAACTAACCCGTCCATTGAGGAGGACACAAGCACTTGTAGCTCTGTATGCCATCCAGACACGTTGCATTATTCTGACATTGGTTATTAACACAGTCGTCTATGTTCGTCTCACATCGGCCACCAGTGAAACCTGTATGGAATTTATATAACTGAATTGATGCCATGATCACAACGAGTCAACGACAACAACAACAACAACAACAACAACTGCCGTCGTCTATGACGACATCGAACACAGTGAAGCCAAAGCTAAACTGAAGGCAATAAAATAAAATGTCCATTATACGGTGCAAAACTATATGGCTGAGCCGATAGCACATTGGTTGAGAGCCCGACTCGAGTTCCGTTGGATCTCGGTTCGAATCCCAGGGTTCGCCCGTCACTGATGTTACCGTAAGGACATGCAACTTTAGCCTATATCTAGAAAAACGGTTCAAGTATGAAATATTATAGGCCATTTAGGAGGCTTGCGCATTGCTGTTGGAGACGTCCCTGATACCGTCGTCAGATGATGAAACGGACATTAAACCCGTATTGCATTGTATTGGTCTTGACTCATGCTCACTGGTGAAAAAGTGAGATAGAAGAGGTAGGTCTTCAACTGCTTGTGAAGCTGATCATACGAGAGAGAAGGTAGATGTGAAGAGTAAGATGGCGTACGAGAAGTGGATGGAAGAGAGTTCCAGATGTGTGGAGCAGCATGGGTACATGTGAATACTCTAAACAACGATAACTCACTAACTTCCGATCTGCTTTTCAAAGCCATATATATATATGCGCGACGATACATAAAGCTGATGGATTTTTAAATTGATACTAATGCATGTTTACGCGCATTTAATATTACCTGCCTTCTTCAAAAGCGCTTTCAATTAACCCTCATGAAAATTCACTTAAAACGAGTAGATAACATTTTCGAAACATCAATGCGTAATTGATAACATGCGCTGTATATCTTTCAGCCACACAATTGATTTCATGGGTGTAGCGTGTAATTCTTTCACATTCCGAATGAGTAAAGTTCGATCGCAAGTTCAGAAATATGCAAATGATATGCAACACACGTCAGCAAAGCTAAAGAGACCGCCCCTTAGGATACAATGATTCCTTTGTTAACACATTCATCCTAACATCCCAATTTTTCCCAGACACGTGCTTCGCATGACAGGATTCCTACCACCGGAAGTGAAACCCAATCCGGGAACTATAGAGCGCATTGATAGGCGTAATTCGGTTGGGTTAGGAAGGGCAAAGAAGAAAGATATCGATAAATGATGTGATTGCTGTAGGTGATATTCGGATAACCCTTGAGCGTGTGGTCAGGCTTTGCTTTTAACTTGATAATTAAATATATAGACCTCATTCCGTCCGGCTTCAAAGGAGCATTCCTATAAACAGGACTTACGAAGTGTTGTCAGGCAAAGTTGTACTGATACATTGATACATTAGGTAGAATATGTTTCAGGGGAATGCTACTTGAAGTGAAAAATATGTTTTAATCAGGAGCAAATTTTACTCTTTCTCTCTCTCTCTATCTCTCTCTCTCGTTCTCTCTACTAGTCTGTAGTACACTGCATATTGACAGGCCCACGGCACTAATTTAAATTCACAGCCAACAATCACTCTTATTGATGAGCACACTATCGATAGTCTATCCCACTGCGGAATTCATTAACCTAGGATTATGATTCTAGTGTGGAAAAATTATGGCTTCTGAATTTTTCCAAATCCATACTCAAACATCTGCGTTAGTTGTCTATTACGAACACGTGCAGTTTTCGGTTGATCCATTGCCGTTCCAACACGACAACTCTGTTTTATGTCCCTGATATCGTTGTCAGATGATGAAATGGCGTTAAGCCCATAATGTACTATTGTATTGTACTACCAAATAGAAATGTGTTGCCAGATGAGAGGCGAGATATATAGGATTACCTAATGCTGGATGACTGATGTATATAATTCTAGAGGTCAGTAGAGTAAACTGGCCCGTAAACGTGTTGTAAGAGGTCATGACACACCGGCTAGAATTTCATTAGGGGCTTTGTCAGTCGCCGTATGATATAAAATATAGCACGTAGCGCCATGCATAATTTAACGACGTTTGCAGTAACTAAAAAACGCCCTTAGCGCTTGACCACCAACTCTATTACAACAAGTATCTATCTATTCTAATCTATGAAGGTTAAGATAAATAACAAAATAAAAGTAATACAATATCTTTATTTCAACGTGATGATACATCAAAATAATAAATAGCAAACTGGAGGAACACCAATTAAAAAACTCGAGAAGTTCTAAAGTGTTTCACCTAAAACAATAGCATGCAGCCTATTTACAGTAGCAGAAAAATCCATGTTCATGAATCAATCAATCAATCAATGAGGATTTAACGTCCGGTACCTCACCCGAAGGCGATGTCAAGGAAATTCCAAGCGGAATGTGCAACTACAGACAGCTTCGAACCACCAGAATACTCTTGCTATTTCATATGCCGAAAATCGAGACAGAAAGCGAGATCCAAGACAGTGCAAATTCGATATCCAAAGCAAGTAAGTCTGCTAGAACAGATGTATGGTGGATATATGGTGGGGAGATATGAGCTTGCGCTTGCCCTGGAAAGTAGTAATGCATATACAAGATCGCATATCTTGTGACAAAGAACTCCATAGTGTTCGAGAAGCAAAGGCTTGCTGAACTATTTCAGTTCGAATGTCTGATGCTTTGTTGAAGAAAAAAATGAATAATGAAAGACAATCAACGAACCGAAATACCGAATGAATCCATAATTTATGAACAAAAAGTACTCATTATATTTATAGAGTTATAGAAGCTATCCTGTTAATACCATTTTAAAGAAATTAAGATGCTATTATTACAACATACATTTTGTAAATAGTTAGATTAGAAGCAAATGGTGCCTCGAAAAATCTTACCAGGTTGGCATTGACATGTGATACTGTATGGTCCATTTGGAGAACACGTTCCATTGTTGAGACAGTCATTTGACTGACAGGGCACATACTGGGACTCGCAGAGACGTCCAGTAAGGCCTGGAGGACACTGGCATCTAAATATCATTCATAAGGAATTAGCATTATTCTAAAATATGAATCAATAAGATGAATGAGGATTTAACATCCATTTCAGCATCTGACGACGACATCAGTGACGTCTTCAATATATAAACCACGAAGGTTAGCGAATATTGATTAGAACAGGACGACCACAATGTCATAGACTAGATTTGACCCTAGTCAATGTCCTCAATAAATTTGTGAGCCACTCACAAATAATTAAGAATTAACAGTTTGCAAAATAAAACAATTTCGTTCAATAACTGTTTAATAACTTAAAATAAAGGTAGTAACGCCAAAGATATATTATGTTGTGCAACAAACTTCGAATATGCTAACCTTAGAATAATCCAGGTCACTGGATCAAAACCTGATCAGCTAACCTTTGACATTTCATCATATATAATGTTATTTCTTCATTTATTAATAAATAACAAATGAAATAAATATTTTAGTGCATTCACATAACATAACAAGAGTAATAAAGTATGTATTTACTTGAAGCTTCCTGGAGTATTAAGACAGGTCCCACCGTTACGACAGGGATTCCATGATGTTGAAAGACATTCGTTGATATCAACATCACAATTTGTGCCCTGGAACCCCGTGCCGCCACAAGAACACTGATATCCAGTGCTCGTTGAAGAGCACAGGGCTCCATTCTTACAGGGCGAGGTATAACAGTAATCCGTAACGTCACATGCATCACCTTTAGAAGCATCAATCAATCAATCAATCAATCAATTAATAATCTTTAACATAGCACGCCCTTAACTAAATTTCACCAGCGCTTTGAACAGTCAAGGGTAGAGTAGCCTAGCCTGTCGTTTGCCACAACCAATGCGACAAGACCTCTGCATTTGTGGAATTCGAGCGACTACAGGGTCCTGTATACAAAAGTCATGGCGCACACCACTCTGCCCTTCATATGCGTTTTGTGGTCTCTAACGACACATGCAGTTTTTGGTTTTCTAGATTCTCACATTTCTCAGAACCAATACGGGAAACATTATACGTAAGTGTTCAACGACCATTTGATAGTCCAACGGGTGATGTCAGGAACGTCCCAGCAAATATAAAGTGCTGTCAACAGGTTCGCCATAAGCTGTTCTCGAGAACATTTGTTAAATAGAGCTGCTCTGAGATCATAATACATTAATCTATTTGAATACTACCTCCTTTTCATCATCAGACGATGATATCAGGGACGTCCTACGGCACAACCGATCTGTTCACTCTAACAGAATAAATAAATACAACTTATGCAGGAATTAGAAGAAGACAGATCAAAGCTCGGTCTAGGTTCAGATTTGTTTACTTATGCATATGTTGGAGCACTCAAAGAGGTAATAACGTCAGTATGTTTCAAATCTTTTGCTTCTGAGGCTTAACGTATCGTAACATTTCCTGGGTCAGGAAGCATCAGATGCTTGTTTAAAGACCAATAAAATGGACAATGGATAGTCAAGTAGCCATGAAGGAAAACGCTTCAACCGATGTGACAGTCTGGTCCTGCTTAGTTTAGAGTGGGCATTATACACCCTGTCTCATAAAAAACGGCCCCCCCCTACAATAATGAATAACGTGAATTTAACCAATAATATGAAACAATCAATTCTACCAACATCACCAAATTTCGAGCGGATATCTTTCAAAACAAGAAAGTTATTGATATTTGAGTGTGACAGGATGGCAGTTTCACAACGCCATGCAATGCTTAATAACACAAGCGTCTTTCAATGTTATCACTGTCATTCTCAAATATCAATAAATTTCTTGTTTTGAAAGATATTGGCTAGAATTGATTGTTCTATATTATTTTTAAATTTCACAGAAATTGGCTTTAAAAGGGGCTCATTTTAAAGAACCAGAATAAAGGTCAAGATATCCCATATTGGCCACATGTCAAACACCTCTTGTGTGCGGAAAACTCTCCAATTTCGTCATTCAGCGAATGAATTGTTAATTCTGTTCAAAAGTTATTCACATAATTGTAGGGTTTCGTTCTTTATGAGACATGTATCTATAAAATACAAGTTTTCAATTGATAAATTAATTGATTTTTTTTTTAATACTTTTTCTTTTACCTTGGGTGTAAGCAGCCCGGTGGGTTTTATAAAAGCGATTTATTAAGAACGGAATGAATCGTGGCCCGGCTACTCGAGATTGAATTGATTGATTGATTAACTCAATCAATCAATCAAGAGGATTTAACGTCCGGTTCTCACCCGAAGGCGATGTCAGGGACGTTTCAAACAG
>JAQFZF010003129.1:0-11652 GCA_034695365.1 Enchytraeus norvegicus
TCCTACACAAACTGGCACTACCTCAACGTGCGTGTCAGTCCACAGGTTGTCAACCCTAGTGACGTCATCAGGGTCGAGGTCGACGTCATCAATGCTGGGCCTTATATTGGAGAAGAGGTATTATATGATCCTTATTTGATACAGAACATTGGTTAATAAAAAGCTAAAGCAGGCCTCTCAAGATTAATAGTGATGAATTCATCAACCTTTAGTAGCCTATTAGGCCTACAGAAATCTAATTTCATCGGCCACATGTAATAATTACAGAACATAAAAAGTTTACATACTAACTGAATCTATAGGTTATTTTGAATCATGCGTGACTTCACTATTTTGGATTGAGTGGTTTCTGGCCAACACGATGCCATTGATGTCTAATTATTTAATAGAACTAGACAATAGACATGTTCAGCGGGTCAAAAGTGTCGACATTCTATTTTATTTTTACTAGCTGAAAGTCACAGAATTCGCCGATGTTCACATTTGTGCGCCTTCTTTTGAGATCTGGTAACAGAGTCTATCCCGTCATAGCTTAGAACTCAGTTCAACATGGGTCTAAACATCTGACATCGCCTTTGGGTGAAGACCCGGAATCTAAAATCCTCATTGTATTGTATTTTCTATAGGGTCTTCGTTGAATATATATCAGAGACTAATATTTAACTCAGAATAGTTAACATAGGCCTACTCTATTATGTGCACAGGTGGTACAAATTTACCTGGCTTGGAACAACCCCACCCAGCCCACACCCAAGATACAGCTGGTGGGGTTTGAGAGAGTGAGGCTCAGTGTTGGGTCCTCTCAGACCGTAGTGTTCCAGGTACAGCTCGATCAACTAGCTGTCTGGAACGATTCACCCCCAGAGTTCGTCGTGCTCGATGGTAGGCTATGTTGTACATTTTAAATAAAACTTCAATGATCAATGAGGATTTTATGTCCGGTTCCTCACCTGCAGGCGCTGTCAGGAACCTCAGGTTATATTTTCCAGTAACTTCGCGTTATATTTTTTAAGGAATGTATATCGTTGCTCGCCAGATGGCTAGAAACCCGGAACTCATTTCAGAATTCGGCTAGCTTTTGCAGTCATCTAGAGTGAATGTGCACCGACTTTTAGCAATGGAGAGTAAAGTAACTTGCTGAAGGTTGCCACTCTACAGTGCTGGACCGAGTAATGAACTCGCGAGCTACGTTCTTAATGGCCGACGTACTACCACTAGACGTCTCAGTCTCTTCCGGGCATAGCCTATTTTAATTGCAATATTAATTGAATATAACAGATCTAACTGAATTATATTGCACTGCATAATTTTCTCTCCTTTTTTAAGATGAAGTAAATATTGACATATTTTTTATTGCCAGATTTGATTAATGGTATAGTGTTTGTAGGCTAATTACGGCACTACAAGGTATTAAGAACTGGACACATTGTGTTTTGGGCCTAAATCTGAACATTACCCTAAATGACGGTTTAACCTTCGGCCATAATGATATCAGGGACGACGATACCAATCAATCAATCAATGCGAATTTAACGTTCGTTACATAATTTGACATATCATTTAGCGACATCTGTAGAGTGTTCGCCTAAGAAGGGAGGTTTGCCTGGAAGGTGTATTGTGTACTTGCGCTGGCTGCAGTGCGCGCCATCATAAGGTCTATTAGACTATTCCAACTATGAGGAATTGTTAATAAGCTACGGCTCTATGTTTATTGTAAATATAATTTTTTTAGAAGTAGGAATTCAAACAGTAATTAAATTTTAATAATTAAGATATATTTGTTAAACACTCATATTCTTCCCATATTCTCTTGATTGCAGGTGAGTACACAATATACGCAGGAGGTCAGCAGCCCAATCAACAAACCAGCGCCCCTTCTAACGTCCTCAGTGACTCCTTCACTGTACAGTCTCCCATCAGACATCCCAAGTCTAAACTGTTCAACTAGGCCTAATATTATTGTTAAATATAAATGTAGGCTGCTGCTTTATGACTAATTATTGTGTCACTTGTCAAAACTTCACCACAATGTAGCATTAGGTTATCATCACTAAAATCACCACCCACATCATCTCATCATCACATATTTGGTTTGTCCCTGGTGTCGTCGTCAGATGATGAATCGAACGTTAAATTCGGATGCGATAAACATTTATTGTTATTATTATTATCCAAAGTCTGAACTGTTCCGTAGACCTAATTATATAATTAAAGACGACATAAAGTTAAAAAGTGTCATGGTTGCAATTATTATTAATATATCAGAGTCGCAATGATGGCCAATAATAATTATCTAAAAAGAGTTCACTAACCTTTTTTTAGTTAGCGCTATAGATTATACGGTAGGCCTACCTATATACTTTGTTTAGTATATAGGTAGGCCTACCGTATAATAAATAAAGGTTAGTTTAATGACACTTGTTATTTAGTTACTAACTAGTTAGGCCCTAAACATTTTAATTTTAAGGCAACACCTTTTGTATTTTAGAAAGTGTTGTAATTTTCTTTCTCTTACACCATTTGTTTTGATAGTCTTGTTGGGGCAGGCGGGCTGGTATAGGCCAAATGTTGTTTGAAACGTCCCTGGTGTCGTCGTCAGATGATGAAACGAATGTTAAATTCGCATTGATTGATTGATTGATAAAACTGTGCAAATTTGGGAGTTAAATTATTGGGGTTATTAATTGAGTTTAATTTTAGGATTGCAAACATTTTTTCATGAGTTGAAGCTAGAATTGATGGTGTATTCTAAATGGTGGGTCCAAGGAGCAAGGTAGGCCTACAATCATAATAATACCCGGACGCGGATTTATGGGCCGGGGCCATGACCCCCCACTCAATCGAGGCGGGGGAGGAGGCGGCGGGCCCGGCGGGGCCAATATAGTCACCTCAATTTAATATTCCGGTTTTTGACAAATTGTGCATTAAATACGAATACTTTTCTTATTTTCCCACCTCGCCCCCTCACTTTTACATGCCCCTACTATTAGAACAGCCCCCTCGATAGAAGTGCACTCAGCCTAGTCTTGGCCACGCACCCTAAAAAAATTCTTAGATCCGTCACTGCAGTGTAGGCTATACGCATAGTAGATTATAGAAGGCGATGACGCTCACTAATGCTCGATTAGAGGTCGACCGAAAAACGAAAAATAATTTCGGCCGAAAAAGAAAAAGAAAAAACACAGTAGTTAGGACATTAGGCTATTTATACACATAACACTAGGTAGGCCGACAGGCCTATACGTAATTTTTGCACATTAGGCCTATAGATTACATTTTAGATGCACCATTGCACAATGCACATGGTAAGCCTAAGTTTATTATTTGATCAACTTATCAATCAATGTTCATTAGCGAGTGTGAATGTGTGATAGAAAATCTGAAAAGAAATACGTGCCTTGGACATTTAGACAATGGCCATCCTGTTAACTTTAACAGTTGAATGAGATTTTTTGGATGTTATGTAGCCGAGACAGAGGTAGACAAAGATAACGTCACACGAGTTAGAAGTTACAGAATCCGATCTCGGCCGCTAGTAGCTTTTTTTACCAACTTCTGGATTTTATATTACGTAGGCTACCGCACTCGCAACTTGGAGATATTTATATGGGTAGAAACTGGGGTGGATATGATAAAAATGAAAAAAGATAGGCTACCGACAAGAAAATCGTTTTTTTGTCATTTTCAGATAGACTATTGATTATTTCCTGGTTTTAAAATATCAATTAGCTTAGGCCTATATAGGCCTACTCTATAACTCTAATTTGCTTATTTTAACCCTCGGATGGAGTATAAATTCTCTGTGAGGTCACTTTGACAAATTGACAGTCAATATCTCGAAGACGGTATGACATTTTGATATTGACAAATAATTTGGCGCGTTTTTATGCAATAAAAAGGGTCTTCAGTAGGCTAGTAGGCAGACGCTTGTTCCGCCTTGCTGCTCCAACAATATGGAATTCTCTGCCATATTATGTCCGATCATGTTCATTCATTACAACTTTCCATGGCAAGCTTGAATTTCTTCTTTTTTCACTTTAGATGTGTCAGGACTGACTTTCTTGCCTTAGACTTGCACTGTTTTGGATCTCCCTATCTCTTCGGTTTATGAATTTTCAGGCGGTGTTCTGGTGGTTTGAAACATTGAAGCAGCCGTAGTAACGTTGTTCGTTTAGCTTGAAACTTCCCTTACATCGCCGTCGGGTGAAGAATCGGACGTTAAATCCTTATTGCTTGGACCCACTTACTAAAACAGTAGGCCTACTTAGCTAGTCAGTCAGTGTTCCCAGTCAGTGCAGTAGTTGTTCGTCATTCTCTACAATTGGAAGGCCGGATGAACCCGCCGGTTATGGCTGAGATTATTGTGCAATAACAAATATTTTGGTATATAACAAAAACTTCAACCCACCCACCCCTCCCAATGTAGCGCTAACAAAACAGGACCCTACCCACCCACCCTACGAGCGTTATATAATATGTGAACGGTCCCTAACTCTAACCAGCGGTTAAATTGAGGCGGAACGCCGTTCCGGTGCTAAGCAAAAGGAGCCATCAGCGTTCCGGGGCCCAGAAAAAAGGCACAAGGCCTAGCCTGGCCTATAGAGAGTTTCAGGGCCCCTTGATTTTTTATTTAACCACTGCCACTGTAACCCCATACAATCACTACATGACATTGTAGAGGTACTAGAGTAGTCTCTTTGTAATTCTGCGGTCATCATTTTCTTATTTTCCTGTCCAAAGCTTTCTGCAGATCTTTCCGCGTATGATTAATTAATGATTGATCATGTTGATTGTTAGCCTAATGTACAATGCAAGGTATCAATCATGGGATTATCTTAGGAGAATCCCATCTTTTCGATCATTTTTATAATACCATTGGGTATTACCATATTTGACGTAATAGTAGTGTCTAGAATTCAATATTCTGCTAAATTTTAGGCCCATCAGCGAATTAAATCAGATTATGCTACAAATATATATGAACTACCCAATTTATCACAGTATGGTTCCTCATTAAATGCATAGACTGATAACTGTTCAGTTTTAATGAGGAAGCAGTTGGTCATGAGATGAATAGGCTCGCCATGTTGTTTACTCTTTATGTTTATTAATATATTATTAATTTTTTTTATTGATTTATTAATCGTACGTTTAAATTAAGAGAATAATAATAGTATAGATCGCAACATTGTCTTCATTGAGGGAAGACTGACTATTTCTGTACACCTCATTTCAGATTATAAGCTTTAGAAGTGAAGAATCGGCCAAAATGGCCTTGTCTACATTCACCTTGTTTCAGCTTTCAGTGCTTGCTTCTCTGGCGCTTCTAATTACCGTTAGTATGATTGTACTAGTCATTACAAAGCGGCATTTAACGTCGATTTTGCTTTCTCAAGACATCCTAGGTGAGAGTATTGTCTTTATTGTAATATTACACCGTTTGGACGCTGTTTGTTGCCCCCGTTTGAATTAGGGCTCGGCTCACATAAAGACTCCGGGGATCTAGTGATCTAACGCACCAGGCCCCGATTTTTATGAAATTTGTACACATGACGTAGAATTTTTACACACCACTCCGGTAATCCTGGTAACGGCGGCCCCAAATTATTACTGAAGTTAGAAATTAGTAACGTGTCATACATATTTGTTTAACAGCTATGTGAGGGTCTGGTGGCTTTTGTTTAGGGTTAGTCCCCAACCTTAACCCTAACTTTGATCTGCAGTATTTGTGTAATTTTTAAAATTAAAATCGGACCTAATGAATAATTTTGGACCGCTGTTACCAGGATTACCGAGACTCCTGGGTTCTGCTAAAGAGACGTGCCTGTGCCAATATAATTTTACCGATATTTTACACATTTTCACAGATAGTGAAGAATAAATTAGGGTTAAGGTTTGGTTGGAGGTTAGGGTTGGGGTGGAGGCTAGGCCAACCCAAAACCATACCATAACCCTAACACAACAAGTAAATAAAATATGACACAGGCACTTCTCTTTACCAGAGCCGACTCGTACCTGTCCCAATGAAATTATACTAACACAATATCTACCATGGCAAACCCTACCATGACACTAGTGATAGACAACATGAATACAAAAATTGTGATTGATAGTTATAGCACACCCTGTGCAAAAGTGTACATTTTCACCAGATGGCGTCATTGATGGCAGTTGTTGTCTGGGTACTGCTATATATAGAGCTTTGTTATGACCACAGGGAGACGAAGCCCAAGAACCTAGAGTGGCGTTCCTGTGTGGCCTGCCAGCGATGCACTCCACCCAGCACGGTAAGACCTGGGTGAAGGATGACACCACTGACTGCCTCAACAACCCAACTGATATACTCAACTATTGCAGAAAGGTTTGTGGGCTTCAAATTATTAGCTCGATTCACTACTGATAAATTGTTTTGTTATTTGTTTAATTGCTAGTTTTATTGAAATAATTGGACGATACACGTTAGTACCCATTGCCATTGAAACCATGGGTACTACTAACACTTCAGCTGCCAACTTTATTGATGAAATCAGCAAGAGGTGCCGTGTCTGGTGCTAATTGGGAGAGAGTGATTCTATGGCAGTGGCTGTCTGTGGCTCTTCAAGGATGCAATTCTATCTGCTTGGACCGTGGAGCATTTCAAACATTCAATGAGGATTCGGTGTTCATATTTATTGTTAGATAACAACAATAGTAGTGAGGTGATTGAATATAGACTGTCCACATCTCCCAGCTATCTACTGAAGTCACTAACCTATGCTGTCTCTCTGTGACAGGTCTACCCAACCCTTGATATAAACAACACTATCAATGCTGTCTCTCTGTGACAGGTCTACCCAACCCTTGATATAAACAACACTGTAAATGCTGTCTCTCTGTGACAGGTCTACCCAACCCTTGATAAAAACATCTACCAGCTGTCTACTGAAGTCACTAACCAATGCTGTCTCTCTGTGACAGGTCTACCCAACACTTGATATAAACATCTACCAGCTATCTACTGAAGTCACTAACCTATGCTGTCTCTCTGTGACAGGTCTACCCAACCCTTGATATAAACAACACTATCAATGCTGTCTCTCTGTGACAGGTCTACCCAACCTTTGATATAAACAACACTATCAATGCTGTCTCTCTGTGACAGGTCTACCCAACCCTTGATATAAACAAATCTAGCAATGCTGTCTGTCTGTGACAGGTCTACCCAACCCTTGATAAAACAACACTATCAATGCTCTCTGTCTGTGACAGGTCTACCCAACCCTTGATATAAACAATGTGGTGGAATCAATAGAGAAGGTGACGATTCCTAACTGGTGTGACGTTGGTGTGACCACCTGTGACAAGAAGATCTCTGTCGCACCATTCCGCTGTCTAGGTGAGTTCTTGTGCCGTTATTCTGTGATATAATTATAACGAATATCTGCACCTCTGAGTTACTTAGTATATAGAGACGCTATGAATGTTTGGATGTGTCAGATGATAGCTTGTATTAATTTGGTTATCTGAGTTCTTGCATCATCTAAATGATAATCATTTAACTAATAGTTTAGTCCATGTTAATTTAATGTCCATTTCATCATCTGACGATGATATCAAAGACAATGCTAGTTCTGATGTCACTGCTAAACCAAATAGAGGAAATATTATAAAGTCGCTATTTTTATTGACATGGATCTTCTTGTTTTATGTGCCATTCCAGAGTGATTAAGAAAATGGTTTAATTAGTAAAGTAAGCTCAGTTGAACAGCCCACAGGTAGGGACGTGGCCTACAGGCATACAGCTATAGCTGCTGCTATACTTTAGTTGCCCTGTCTAATAGTGCCTATCTGTGATTAACTGGTAGTTATCACAGTTCTAACTGTTACAAGAGAAACTGGTTTTTAGTAGTATTGAGAAAATATTATCACTAAGTTTCAAGTACCAAAAAGTACAATATTTAGTACAATAGTAGTTTTTTGTACATAGTTAGAATTTAGCATCTTCTTTTCCATACAGGATTATATCAGATATTCATGCAGCATATGTCTCCACAAGCAACGGATAACAATGGTTTAATGGTAGGGGCAAGGGTACGTTACAGTTAATCAAAGCAGACTAAAGAAACTCTGTAGATATTCTTGTATGGCTTTTGTGAAATACAATTGTAGAATAATTGTAAAATATATTGTAGAAATACAATTTTAATATCTATTTTAAATGATGTAGCTAATACGTTGTTTGTTTCAGTTGGATCATTCCAGAGCGATGCACTGCTGGTGCCAGAGTTGTGTGCGTTTGATCACATCCATGACTCCAAGCTGTGCACATCATTCACCGAGTGGAGCAAGGTGTCCCTACAGGCGTGTGTGGATAGAGGCTTGGTGCAGCAGAGCTTTGCCATGCTGCAGCCCTGTGGCATAGACAAGTTCAGTGGGGTTGAGTTTGTCTGCTGTCCTAGCAAACAGGGTGAGTAGATTGGTTGTTAGAGCTTAGCTGTGTCATAACTAGCTGAACCGGTTGACTGCCCGACTCGAGTTCCATTGGTTCGCGGTTCAAATTCCAGGGCTCACTGTCACTGATGTGACCGTAAGGACATGAAACTGACGTTAAATTTGGCTCTAGCCTCTAACTAGATGATTAGCAACTGCCAAGATGTCGATCAACAACCAACCGATAGTTACTGAATACTGATAGACTGGCACAGCTAGTATTTATTATGGTTGAGGTACATTTAGATCTCTGGATCTCTGGCAACAAATTGTTAGTACGAGGGGTGATCTGTAAGTCTTGATCATTGCTTAATAATTTTTTAACTATTAGTCAGAAATTTTTCAAATTTTGTAGTAGCATTATTCAACATATCACCGATGAATATACAAAATCTTACACTTGTACATTATTTAATTTTCGATATAGTCACCACTGCACGCAACACCCTTCTCCCATCGATTTCGCCAGATGGCCAGAACGTTGCTTGTCTATAATGTCACTTCTGTCACCCTCAAAGTGTGTCAACCATCGTCTTACACTCTGATAACTAAGTGCAGATTCTTCATAAACTTTTTCTAATCTATCTCTGTTTTCCCTTGCAGCTATTCCCTCTTTCATAAGAAATTAAATTACAGCTTTTTGCTTAATAGGGCCTTATAGGGTCTATATGGGCGGTCATCTTGAGTATTGATGAGTGGTGCCACCCAGCGAAAAATTTATTTATATTTACCATGTATGTCAGTCGGGTTCTAGTTAATGTTGCTGCAAAGTATGAATAATTTCTGACAAGTAGTTTTAAAATTATTAAGCAATGATCAAGACTTTCAGATCGCCCCTTGCAATAGGAACTATTTGTTCTGTTTGAAGAGCTTATCGGTAGCACACTTGTCTGCCAAGCAGTAGGCTGTGAGTTCTGTTCTTAGTCCAGTCTCTGATGCAATCTCTGAATCATTTGTAATGCATGTGATTTGTCACATGGATTTGAAAGGAATTAATATTATATAATAATTATTATAATAAAGATTTAACGTCTGTTTTGTCATCCAGGTATGATGTCCCAGCAGCATATATCAGTACATACCTGTTCATCCAAAATATATCTATATATACGTATTGTTACTATTTCACTGACAGATAAGGACAGTAATAATGTTGGAGCTGAGCTCAAGCAGCAGATGGAGCCGCTGGCTAAGGCTCCCATGTCTGAACCTATAGAGGAAAGTAGGAGCAATGGGAAGAGCATCGATGAATCTAACTTCTATGCTAAGAAACAACCCAAGCAGGACCAGCAGGACAAGCCTGTAAAGAAGACTAGTGATGACTCGTCAGCATATGGTCGCTATATACAGAAAGGTGAGGGGGGAGAGGGTCGAGAGTGGAACGAGCACGACTACTTCCTCAGAGCCAAGGATGATATGCAGAAACTTCATCATGACAAGATTGCTAAGGTTAGATCTGTTAAGTATGTTAAAGTTACATGCGCTCATTGCACATATGGGTATGTCTGTTGCTTTGTTAATGCAACAGACAGATTAATACAACGCTGAGTAATTTAACGAGAAACTCTCTCATGAATGCATCTAGAGTGTGCTTTTAATGAGCAACTTAGTAAATTTGGTAATTTTTTCTTGAACCTGCAATCTGGCTGTGCGGTTTGTACAAGAGAAATACATTTGAAATACATTACCATTGGGGTAATAGCGCTGAGCTATTACTGGATGTTAACTTTCACTCTGATGTAAAGTTATGAAATTCAAGTGGTGTGGGAATGAATCCCACGTCAGTCAGCAAATTACCCCAGCACCCTTGGCACAGGTTTGTGATCAGTGCCGGCGTGGTTGTCGTGTATCTGCGCTAGCTGTCTTATACACTCTTCAAAAGGCAAAGGTACGATGAATCATGGACAGGAAAAAAGAGAAACAACAAATAAAGCAGAAACTAAGTAAAGGCAACATTGTTAACAGATGCGTCCTGTCATCTGTCGAATACACGAATACTGAAAAAATACATGATTGCATCATTCTCAAGAAAAATTATAAGGGAACTTTGAGTCAATATTATTATTAAATGAATGCACTCAGGGGCTTCCATCCCCTACAATTGTGATCCAATAAATGGACGCAAATTAACCACCATAGTGGTATTATGGATGTACAATGTCGATAATTACCTCTATACATGCATGTAAATTGTAGAATGACGATGATGTATGTTTATTGTATATCTTTATGTTCTATATATTTGTATTTGTTGCATGTGCTCAGATGATGAAGGACTGGTCTGCTGCTCGTCAAAGAGTGCAACAGTTGAAGGCCACGGACCTCAAACAGAGTGAGAAATTAAACAAAGATATCACCAGGGTATGTTATAGCATCAGACAAATAGTATTAAATTCATATCATTGATAATCATGTTTATAGCATTACTCAATAGTTAACGTGTGATGTTTGGTTTTCACCGAAGATCCAGGTATCGATTCCAATCCCTCCATCCGGTTAATAAACTATCCAGCTAATAAACCAGATTAATGACTTTGTCACTTGTGGGCTGCAATCACTCAGGATCGGCTATGCTCCTACGTTCAGTAATGAACGTAAGCTATGGCATCTCGTAGGTTATGAACGTAATGATATGGCATCATATCAACTAACTACCTTGTTGCACTTGTAATGCAATTTGTTAAAAAAGTTAGGTAGTTGGGTCTGCTATATTTATCCCGGTTGAATAATCCAGTTTTTAGCATATATTATCCTTGCTGTCAAGCAGAGGACATAGGTTCAAGTCCCTGACAGTTTGCCATGCGGAAACATACACTAGCTAGCTCTACTCACATAGTGTTAAGACTTATCAGGCAAGCTTGCTAAAGACTAGGCTTTTCAACTGGGACATTAATTTAAGATAGAATTAGGCTATGATCTCCATGACAGTAACTCTGTAATTAAAGGTCTTTCAGTGTGTGTCCTAAATTTGGAATCATAAAGTTCATTCAATCTCTCTGAGAAGCCAAATTCTGAGAGAGCAAATTCTTTAATAGTATTAAAGAATTTGCTCTCTCAGAATTTGGCTTCTCAGCGAGATTGAATGAACTTTATTCAAATAGAAGCCAAATTGGTAGAAGCCAAATTCTGAGAGAGCAAATTCTTTAATAGTATTAAAGAATTTGCTCTCTCAGAATTTGGCTT
>JAQFZF010003130.1:0-11651 GCA_034695365.1 Enchytraeus norvegicus
TCCACGTTCTGCAGGTCTTGCGAACGAACCCATAATTAAAGTTGAATTTAACTTCAGTTTTGCGACCTTACGGCTACATCAGTGATGGGCGAGCCCAGGGATTCGAGCCTTGAACATATAGGCCCTGAGTCGAACACTCAACAGATGTGCTCTATTCATAGAACATTGGTTTCAAATGTAAGCACGTATTTATATTATTTGATATAGGGTGCTTGTATGTAGATAAATATGAATACGTATTATTGGTTTGATTGTAGGAGCAGAGGGTTATAGACTTTGACAACATTGACAATCATGCAGAAGACTTTAAAGGATTTGAAGCTGGCTACATCTGCCTGGGAACGACTCGTGGCAAGGCTGGCGCTGTAAGTTATAGTTAGCTGTATTCGCTATTAATGTGTATAGCTTATTCTTCTTAATAATAAGTACTAAGACCATTTAATATTGTAATTATATTTATTGTTCAATTTCTCTAATGTTTACATTTTTCTTCAACAGATGTCATTTTTGCAAACTGCAGCCTATTTGGTAAATGGGTATGTATGATGTGTGTTTCTGGGATGCCTTGGACATCATACTTGGATGTGGAAATTGAATTAAAATAATTAAAATATTCGATATCCGACATTTTCAGCATATTAATCTATAATGTTGGATTTTAAGATGTGTTTTGGTAGCCTGCCAAAGGGTACACACAATGTGGCAAGGCCTACTAAGTTCCAATTGCTTTCCAACCAACCCATGAGGGAAAGAAGGGCTTGGTTGGCCTGATTCTCATCAGAGATTTTAGTATTTTACTATCTGATTGACTCGACCTGTAATTGAAACACAGACTTTATTCTCAAGATTGACAAAATATGGCTTGACTGGCACACTAACCAATGTTCCACAGAGACGTACTTGTGCATATTAATTCATATTTCCACGACCTTCGAGACTTTTGTAAAGGAGCAATCTATGAGTGTATTCTTTATTGTATTATCTAGTCTACTTTATTTCCAGGTTCTTCATTCACTGTTCATGAGCACTTCTGAGACTTAAGAACTATGCGCTATATAAAATGTTTTGTGATTGATTGATTGCATTGTGTTGAATTTTATCAGGATTGTTTTGACAGAGTACTGGATTAATTGTATTAATCATGAACATTATAATATATTATGCTGTGTTTGTATATTATACCGCACCCAGTTTCTTTGGTGTTGGGTTACTTTAACTGCGCAGAGAACTAACTGAGCAGATAAATCGATAACTAATTTGGGTTTCTTGGGGCAATTATATAACCACCTAGCTAATTTAACCCATCACGTCATCCATTGGCCGACTCGCCGCCGCTCGGTTGTTTATTGGTTGCTGATCGCGCCTGATATTTAATTAACTAACCCCACAGGGTGATCTAAACCGGTCGAGACTCAACCGTTTAATGATGACTGAGTGGTTAGCTAGACGAATGTTGCAAAAGAAACTGTATTTTGCTAACCCTTGGATTAAATGAACTTAACTAGCCCATGGGCTAAATGGACCAAAGAACCGGGTTTAAGCCAAACTATTTTATGATTGTAGGATGGATTCGTTAAGATTGAACACGACTACGTGGTTAACTCAGCTAAGCTGGCCCTGGCAGGAGGCTGCAAGCAGATGCACCATGTGACCGCTGTGGGGTCGAACAAGGACAGCCGGTTCCTCTATCAGAGGACTAAGGTACTAGCCTCCTACTCTTTGTTGAATAGCATGAGTAATTTGTAACATCTGATGGACAGCCAGACATGCCTTGCCGCATTTTTGTGGCCTATGGCAGACTAGACTACTATTCCCTTTATTGTTCCAAAAGTGCCTCTGAGATATCTAGTATATATAAATTTACAAAAGAATTCATTTTTGAGCTTGCATAGAATTAGATTTTGTGGACATCAGCACAGGCTAACCCGGCCCCCCCCCCCCAGGTGCATTGGTTTGCTGTGGACCGATCCCCCCCCCCCACCAGTGCGGACCGGACGTCTCTGCATGACTCCCCTCCTCCTTATTAATTTTCACCTAAATCTATCAATTCGTTTTTCGTTGTACATAGACTATTATTTAAGTACTGGATTATTTTTACAGTTTAAATTATAAATTGTTTCATGACCATAGCGTTCGACATATCTAAATGTTCAATACATGCAGGTTACCTTGCTCAACAAAATTGAAGAGAAAATCTTCTTTATTGAAATTAAATTTTTATATTATACTTGCAGGGTCAAGTTGAACAAGAGTTGACAGATATGAAGTTTGACAATCTCTTCATATATAGACCAGGGTAAGAATATTGATGATAAAAGTACTGTAGAGTATTTCAAAAAGCTATAAAGCAGTTTAACGTCTGTTTACTTGTCGAAGGTTACTGTTAGAGATTGACCCGGCTCGAACCCGTGTCATCTAGCTTATCTGGCAAGAGTGTTGCCGGCTACACCATCTATCCAACCAGGACGAATGTACGTATCAATCGATCAGTCATTTGTTGATATTCAGATACTGTACAAACTATCTGCATAATATAGAAGAAAACAACCAAACACAAAACATATGCAAATATAGTGAGTGCAGAGGTATAATATTGAAAGAAATCATCACCTAGCAGTAACAAAGCACAAATGCACAATACCAGACAACAAAATACTAAAGATTCAAGCTCCACCAACTCACCACTCAGAAGAAACATTAATCAGATATCAAAGACGCCTTCCAGCACAACTAAGAACTAACAAATCACCTTTCCTTCTATCCTATCGACACAACATAAACATTTCCGCACACGTATCCATCTCCAACTTTGTCCTCTTTGTTCCGACCAAGCACATGGCACGATACACCTCTTTCAATGTTCACATATTCAAACAACGCTCAATCCAATTTATTTACGGAACAATCTCTGCGAACGGCGGAGCTGCTGGTGACATGACAGTGGGCCCTGAATGACCCCTCCCTCCTCCAGTGAAGATAGAGGAGGTCAGCACCACAGCTGATATTTTTTGTTAGACAATAGCAACAACCTGTATAAGATGTCAAGAGGCTCATATCGTAGTATGGAACATAACTAACCTCTGTCATAATTGTGTCATAGTCTTGCGAACGAACCCGCTAAATCCCCTGTTCTACACATCTTGACTCAACATTGAATTCATGACCACTGCCTCAGTAACCACTGTGATACTTGTGAGGCACCATGCCTCTGCAGTGTATGCATCTTATTAATCATAACGATTTAACTTCCTTTTCCTCATCCAGGAAAGAGTCAGTGATGTCGAAGTATTGGCAGTAGTCTGATCTTATTGTATTTGACTTGTTTTGTCAGGTTCCTGTTGTGCGATAGGGAGGAGCAAAGAACAGGAGAGAAGATCTGGTTGACACTGATCAAGCCTGTGACGACACTATGCCCCACGTCCATCTCTGTTCCCACAGTAACGGTTGCCCAGGCAATGGTAAACAAGACTCTAGCAGCTGAGGGAGGCAGTAAAGTGGAAATACTGGAGAACAAGTTCATTCATCAAGCCTCGAAGGATCAGACCTCCAAGGTCCAGTAGAGCGGAAGTGTTCTTAGGTGACATGGCGCCGAGCATAAGGTTCCTCGCTCTGATGTAATTAATGGACAGTTGTGTGGGACTGTATCCCAGATCAGCCAAGAAATTAAACCCCAGCATCTGCGCTTACTGCATGGCACAATCTGCAAAGGTCCATAGGAGAAATTCATTGGATGTTGAGTAGATGGATTACTACAACATAATCTGTACATATATACATTGGTCGTACAAACAATAAGATAAAATAAAATATTATAAAATTATATTGTGCCAAGATTTCTCATTCAGGGGCCATAATTGTCACCCAAACTACGCTGCATTTAGAGCCATTCTTTACAGGTTTTCTGGATATTGGTTGCACTACTTACTGGGTAAATTCCTGAATATACTCGCTGTATAGTTTATCTGATTGGTCGTAGTGCTCGATGTTGTCATGCAAGAACTAGCGGCATTCTAATGTATGTTATTATTGATGACGTCATGATGTTATTTTTACACTTTTTTGTCTTATGGTTCATACAGTTGGCAATTGCACATGTTTGAAATGTTTTCCAAGTGGCTTTTCATACAGCTCTCTACTCCTGATAATTATCTATCTTTGCTTTTAGCAAAGATAGATTTTGCTATCTCTGCTTGCACAATGACAGCCAGCGCAGCTATTCGAATAACCTTCCTGACAGATTGGGATTTTTAATTTTTCTTGTGGACTGAACTTAATTCTTCTATAATTCTTTTGTCAGTGTTCTAATCAAAGATTGGCTGTCATGTTTCTCCTTCTGTCTTATCATCTTCCATTCTCTTCACTTTAAATATATAAAATCTCCCATGTTAATTAATTCGGGTACTGTTGATTTTAATCAGTTGATATTTATGTATTAGCAGTTTGATGCATCATAATCAGGGTAACCAGCGCTGAATCTCGTTGAGTGATAATAGTGTAACTAGTAAGCATCGCCTTCGGGTAAGGAACTGGACGTTAAATCCTCATTGTATTGATGTTGTGCCGTTCCATGATAATTATTGCACTGGTAGGATGTTGGGCATTGTGCATGCACGACGAGTGTACATGTGTTTGTGTTTTTGACACGGTAGGTATAGCTTTTAGAGATCTAAACAAAATCGTAGTAATTTGTATTTGCTCTCCCTTGATGGAATAGGGATGGGCCCAAGTGAGAAGTGAAGGTGCAGCTAACAGCATATCAAAGCTAGTGTGCCACTGACAAACTATACAACTGAACATAAATTTGTATGTATGTTTTGTAGTTCTCATAAAGACATAAAATGATGAGTACTTACACACCTAGATGAGGAAGCAAGTAATATCTCGTTCCTATCCTAACGTAAAGTTGTAGTAGATGCAAATATATAGATTAAGTATAGAGATGCCTTGGCATGGTCTACAATATTAGACATTAAACATTAATACTCTAATGATAGGCTATATCCCTCATCTCAGCTAGTGTATTAGCTGCTTGTGAGTTCAGGTCACATTAAAACAATTGAGTCTGTGTGTTGTGTTTAAAACGTCCCTAGCATCGCCTTTTGGTAGAAAATTGTAGCATAATACTCTTAATATTTCTCTATTGTAAAAGATGTAGCATAATACTCCACATATTGTTAACAAATGTAGCATTATACTCCTCATGTTATGATATTGTTTATGTGGCATGCCTGCAATCGATATCAACAGATCTGCAATTAATATTAGTAACTGGAGAGAGTTAGAAAATAAAACGAGTTATTGAGAATACGCCAACTGCACGTATTTTAATATAGAAGCCGACTGTCACAGTCTCTGAGGAAGCCACCCCAGAAATCATTATTTCCTCTGCAACAATTTCGGAGTGATAAAAACAAAGCTTGTGATAGGATCAGTTTGTTGGGTTGATCGATGGTATTCTCATGATGAGTGGTATACTATACATGTTTAGGAATATGTGCCTTGTAAATGCTGCCAGACAGGTCAATGTATAGATATATATAGATAAGAGCTTTAGCTCTGTTTAACGTAAATGTTAATCTTCTATCCGAATTCACGAATGAATTAGGCTATGTTGTTTGTATCTCACATTTAACTTTTGGCCTAGAAATCTTTTCTTTTTTTATTTAATATATTCTTTTTTCGGATATTGGGATCAGGACCGCTCCAACGTTCGGTAACGAATATGGCACACCACATTTTTATGTTTATCAACTGAACCCTCGTTAGATATAAGAGTATGATTATTATTCTCTTACAAATTGTCAACAGTAGTTTATATTGACTTGATGCGCAGAGTTACTTTATGCAATACATAGTCTCACAGTTATGGGTATTTTATGTTAACGGATCCGCCAGTTGTTAAATGTTTCTATATTGATGTAAGTTTGTGTTGTGAATATATAGCATGGTCTATTTTCTTTACTGTACTGGCATAACCTTTTGTTACAGTGTTTAGCCTCATAATATATTAAAACAACTGTAGTAGCCACTTCTAAGTTGTAGTAGAATTTCTCCACGTTCACTAAAATGTTAATGTTAACATTTAATAAAACTTTATGAAAGTGACGGTTCAATTTATTATTTATGTCATATATGCCTACTTAATGAAATTTCTTATATTGCATGTTGCATATTATTAGTCGGTCCTCTATAAAGGTCTTTAAAATATACCCAAACTACTTTTTGTACAAATTTTTGCAGATAATAGCATATGACGACTCCTGATAGGCCAATCAATGCGACTTCAATTTTATGATCTTCAGACAGCATACAAAAATCAAAATAGCTAATTCTTACCATAGCATAAACTACTTCACCGTTTCAACCTTAATATGGACTCGTGTTAGCCTATATGATGGCGTCGCTTATAATAGGCTAATAATTATGATGAGTTAATGACCATTTCTTTATCTAAGGATGATGTCAGGGACGTCCATGCCTATACCTACACTAATAATTGTACTTTTGTAACTGTTACTATCCTGTGCTATAGTTTCTATGGTCGAATTAGCTTAATGTGTTAGCCGTGTTGGATCCCTCAAACATAAGAAGAGACTAACCGAAAGCTACACGTGTTTCATATATAAGCCGACCAACGCAGTCACTGCTTTAGGAGATCCCTCAGAAAACAAATTATCTCTAAGAAAAACAGACATACAAACTTCACAGTTATATGCCATGACATTGAGCCGTTATTGAGCAGTGGAGAGAGAGAGAGAGAGGGATAGGTCGTGGAACACGCTTAAAACTAGTTTTTCACTGTTAATTGATTGAGCATATGTTTATATATTTTCACTATTTTGTATTATGTCCATTTTACAGTGTTTTTTGTCGTAATTATATAGCACACCTAGTAGTAGTAAGCCTATAGTCGTATTTGTGTATGTTGATGTAATGTGAGCTTAATAAGATACGTGATAATAAAAATAATAAAATCGGCTAAATCTGCAAAGCTTATCGGTCAATTTTTCAATGGAAATAATTAAGAGAGTGTCGAACATAAATCTGATGTCCCGTCGCCTATGAAATATTGTTTGTAACTTGGCGTTCTGATAGGTTCTGTTATTAATGAATAATTATTTGTGCCGTTATTAATGTAGCCCTCGGGCCGCAGACCAAGGCATTTAAATTGCTTTAAATTGGCATTAGCGTTTTAATTAAATCATTTAATTCACAACATAGTGCCATGATCATCCACGATTATATCTAGCACTTGTATGTCCGTGTTTACTTTCTGATCGGCTTCAACGGAATTTTAACCCCGGACGGCATGTCAAAATTCCAAGGTGTAATTAATCAATCAGTCGGTGAGGATTTAACGTCAGGTTGCTCATTCGAAAGCGATGTCAGGGACGAAATTAGGCATTGGTTAGGTTGTATATTTTAAAGCAGGTCTAATTGACGGTCAGTCATATATAGGCATTCCCAATCTTGAATGAGGATCGCGATTCGAGAGTTCTATTGTAGGTCTATGGGACAGCCATCTACATTTTTTGTTGACCCGTGAAATTCAGAAAATTTGTAGCGTCACTTGATTTGTAAGCAGGAAATGATGATTTCGTTTCCAATTCTTTACGTCTCCGGTATGATCATGGAAAGAAAAACAGACCTCACACCTATAGCATTAGGCCTATTCAATACAAAGTATCTATGCACATTTTGCGTAGAACGCTTTACTTAAATTTGTGGTACATAACGGACAATTTTCTTGAACAAAATACATTTTTCAACAAGTTTGTCATTTTGGAGCATTTCGGATTGTTTTCTCGTATTTCGACAGTTTACTCTCCAGTTCATGGACATACTCATCCATTCTTTCGACAATATTATCAATAACAGTTTGTCTGCCTCCAGCATTCGCTGATCTAATCATTACTCCAAGCTGCTCAAAACTCGGCCTCTCCACCGAATGATCACTCCATGTTCTTTCCAGAATCTGCTTGGCTTTGTTGGGAATGCTGTCAGGAATCGCAAGCCTCTTATTGACTGCAGTTGGTGACGTCAGCAATTCAGTCGGTGACGTCACTTCCTGCAGACATTTCAAACCAGGATCGTTTCCGGTGAATATTTCGTACATGATTAATCCAAAGCAGTACACATTGCTGGATTTAGTCGCAGTAAAATTGGCGTTGGCTATGAGAGCCTCAGGTGGTTTCCACATTCTGTTGTAAGCCAGTAGCATATCAGATCCAGCATGAAATAGTGTGAACATATCTTCACTTAACACCGAAGTGACTTTGGATTTCTTGACGTTGTCCTGTATAAACATGGACTCCCAGCCGGCGATCTTTATGGACCATCTCGAGTCCACCAGACACACACTGGAGCGAAGTGATCCATGGATGATGTTGAGACGATGTAGGAAGGTCATTCCATTAGCGATGTCACCAATAATAGAGTAGGCTAGCTGTTCGTCGGTGTGGAACTTTCCCTGCCTCAGTACATCGCTTAGTCTCCCCTTCTCGCAATATTCCATTACTATGTAAGTCATGCTGTTGGAATAAGTTAGGCCATAGAATCGAACAACGTTTTCGTGCAGAACTGATTCTCTCAGATACATGAAAACTCGGGCTGTCTTACTGTCGATGTTCATTAATCCAACAACCGGTGATTGGTTAAGGGTCACCTTATGGTCTTCCCATTTTCCATGAAATGCCACATCCCCGTCCCCTCCTTCCATCCAACTGTGTATATTCGAGTTATCATTCATGTGAACCTTTGGTATGAAAAACTCAATGTGGTAGAATTCAATCTTCCAGTCAGTTCGATCCAACATTTTGATGTATTGCAACTTCTGTCGCAGAAGGTTGAGAATGAGAAATATGATGATGGTTATGACTATTGGTGATATAATCATCACTGGTAGCTTCCAGGTCTTGAGTGACTCTGCCTCACGATACTCCTCAGCCTTGACCAGGTCATAGACACTCTTACCACCACCGCATGTCATGTCGTCCAACACCACGTCTCGTATTTTCAATGCAACTGATTGACTCACAGGAACCATCAGCACGTTATCGGCCTCCACTCCTGCCTGATAGTCGAAGGCGATCCACTCGATAAACCTCCCGAGTTCCACGGCTGTGTCACAATCTTCCATCTCAAGACTTATAATCATATAAGAATATCCTGCCAGTGGATACGCCCATTGAGCCGCACAATCAACCAGTGACATGGTCAGATTCGACGTCATCGTAGACTTTCTTGCTTCCATCGCAGCCTGAACGTTCAACGAATCACCCACTACTAAATTCCCAGCGCTGTTGATCATAGAGGCATATCTTAATCCAACACTGGTGGCTTCATCTATTGTCAGATATCCGATTGAGAAGGGATTATCGGTGATGATCTGACTCAGTCCGTTTGTTTTATCGCTGAACAATGCGACACCCGTGTGATTCCAGTACTGGGCGTCGGTGAAGGTTCCGTACATTCTTGCCCACTGGGGGCTGATGGCACTGAGAGCGGCGGTGATGATGGCGGTGCTGCCTGAGGAGTCAAACCGCGCCACCGGGAGGATGCGGGCCTGGGGGAAGGAGGTGTTGGGGTTTTGGAGGGAGAAAGTTGTATCGTTCCACCAGCTGTACGTACCGTTGTAGATGCCAACCAGCTGATCCCTGGTTAACACTAGAGCGGCTACACCGGGTAGATTGTATCCCATAACTAGGGCTCTGAAACATACATTAATGTAATCAATTTTCAATATATCGAATATTCCTATAATTGACATGGAAGACCGCAATGAAATCATCGGCTGTGCGTACGATCTTATTAAAATTGGACTGGCGACTTTGCCCGTCGAATTGCATTTAAGGTTGAACATTTTCTTACCGAGAAGAATCAGCTTCGAGTCTATGCACAATATTGCACACCTAGTCATTATAGAAAACTTTAAGCATACCCTTGCATATGTCAATATTTAGTAGAGTACTAAAAGTATGGGTTAATCCACTTTCCCCACGGGGACCCCACCCCAATTTGAGAGATCCATCTCCCCCACCGCAATGTGTGAGATCCATCTCTCTCACCCCAATTTGAGAGATCTATCACTCACACCCCTATGTGAACTATCTCTCTCACCCCAATGTGAGAGATCCGCCTCCCCCACCCCAATGTGAGAGATCCACCTTCCCCACAACAATGTGGGAGATCAACCTCCTCCACCCCCAATGTGAGAGATCTACCTCCCCCACCCAAATGTGAGAAATCTATCTCTCACACCACAATATGAGAGATCGAACTCTCACACCCCAATGTGAGGGATCTATACCTAGATCTCCCACCCCATGGTGTGGATGATCCACCTCACCACCCCCAATGTGAGAGATCCAACTCATCCACCCCATGGTGTGGATGATCCACCTCACCTACCCCCGTGTGATAGATCATTAATTAGTGCAGACTGTCACATCAGTGTTGATTCAACTTGATTGATGATTTATAGGAGACACAGAAATTTAATGATATGAATTAAATGTTAGCGGACAGCGTTAAATAGCCTATCATTATCTTGTACTTAAAACCCATAAATAACACACTCAGCATGGAGTAATTGTTATTAGGAACTTTCTCATACATGGATCATTGTACATCAATAAATATTAATAAGCTTAAATAATAAAGGTTGACAAGCCTTTGTTCAACTCGACAAATTAAATAAATACGGTCACCATTTCGTAGGCCTAAATGAATTTGCACTCCACTCTCAACCCCTCCCCAATTCCTTCAAAGGAGAAGATGACTCGCAACCATCAATACCACTGATTACTGTGCATTCCGGTCTACTAATTTGTCTTTTACTGGAGTTTATTCTATTCAAGAGTTGCTTTTATGTCAACACATCACTCGGTTACACCTGGTTTTAATGTTTGTTTTGTCTATTGTTGGATGTGTTTCAAGTTCTAATTAATTTCACCACATGAACCTGTAGGCCTGTGAGATCGATACGTAGGCCTACGATACGTCAATGAATCGTTCTAACGGACAAGCATCAATCAGAATATGTCTGAATAGAAGGACAGAATTGTGTTTAGAATAAAAAGAATTCAGTGTTTTATACAAGTTATACAACAAGTTTAAATTGATTCCAGTGTAGTTTGGCTCATTATCAATTCTTCCTTATTACACAAACAACAACAAATGACATATAGGCTACAAGCAATGCAAACACACAATAAATTGTGGTATAGCAGAACTAGAAAAAAAAAGGAACAGAAAGCCCATTATGACGTGGAATAATAGGCAATACTGCTTGAACATTTGAATCAAATAATAGTATAGCCTATGCGAGCGAGGCTTGGAGAGCATTTAGGGAGGCCTGAAGCACTCATACAAGGGGGCCCCCACCCGGGCGAGACGATACAGGCCTTCTCTATTATCATCTCTATTATATTATCAAATGTGAAAAAGTTATTTTAAGGTTAAAAAAATAGAAAAATTTCACGGGGGTACCCTTTGGCCGGGGGCCCTCAGCATGTGTTGATTGTGCTTCATGGTAAATCCGGCCCTGTGTGGATGACCCACTGTGCTATGAAAGAATAACCTATAGGCCTACGCTGGAATGAGCGAAATTACATTACAATTACATATAACCAGTGGCGGATCTACGATTT